>OZ008340.1:3173782-3217316 GCA_963931975.1 Cataclysta lemnata | reverse complement strand
TGAGCGACTCCACGCTCTTTGCCGTCTACTGCTTCATTAAGAACTTCATTGGGTGAGTCCGACCGACGCCAGTCCGTCCTCCCATCCATACATACATACACCATAGCGGCGACGCATTGCGGAGCCTCGAATCGCAAACGACGAAAGAGCCAAAGGTCGAGCCGCGTTCATGGCTCGGGATTTTTTGTTCTGGCCGTTCAGTTGACTTTGAGATAGGATTAGAAAATTGTAACACAATGTCGCACTAAGGGCCGGTATTTCAATAGCAGCTTATCTTGAATTGATCCTGGATTTATAATAAGTACGACCTATGTGTATTTCAATGTAGGATTAAAATTAAACGGCACTTAAACTACACCTTAACTAGCCTTAATCTAAGCGGCGGATTTCTGTCGCTTAAGTTCCGATCCAGGATTGTCATCTGGTTACTTTAGAAAAGTTGCTTCATGATAATTTATTTTGACCCACAAAAAGCAACACGCTGGTAGGAAATTATGGCTAGTTGAGATAATATTGTACCTATGTAGATAAGTACGCGAATTAATAAAATACCACCCTAAACAGCATTTTTAGTTTGTGTTATGTACCAATTTGTTTTTTATGTATTTTATAGTAACATTTTAGAAACAGGGCTAAAACCAAGGATACACACCTCTATAGTACAAGTACCCAAGGCTGAAAGCCAGAGCGCCGATTAAAAGAACTTTTATTAAAAAAAGTCAATGTCAATGCCGCGAATTTGTCTTGCTGCTAGGTATTATAAATTATTTTTGTTCAGAATCGTTTTAGAATGGATAAAAAACGATGCGCCAACTTCATTTTTTTTTTTTTTAATTCTCCCTATATTTTAGGGAAGGCAAAGGGTCTAGCCCATACAGCCATGTCTTTAGTGTATATTTTATCTGTAGTCATATGAGATAATGAGAGGGTGAAATGTATGAATGAAATGAATTTTACGTTAAAATATGGGTGCCACATATTTTAACGCATCTAGGGAGTGCTTGGCGCGAATTGAATGGTAACAGAGTTCATGATAGTGCTTGATGAAATGGATAAAATCACTTTTTAAAGTGATCTTCACCACAACATCAAACACATCATGAGACTTATTTTCGATGATTCTACATAATTGCACATCAACACGGATGCTTGTGCATCAAAATAACACCACTTTCACTGCACAAAATCCACTCTGTAACAATTTTTGAATTAGTGAAAATAAATCTGACTGACACCACGAAACGCGCCAAACACTCACCGCGCCAACTTCACTGCAATAGAGTTTTTATTTTAATTCTCTCTATATTTTAGGGAAGGCAAAGGTCCTTCTAGCCCATACAGCCAAATCTTTAGTGTATATTTTATCTGTAGTCTTATGAAATAATGAGTGGGTGAAATGTATGAATGAAATTAATTTTACGTTAAAATACGGGTGTCACACATTTTAACGTATTTAGAGAGTGCTTGGCGCGAATTGAATGTTAACAGAGTTCATGATGGTGACTGATGAAATGGATAAAACCACTTTTTATAGTGATCTTCACCACAACATCAAACACATCATAAGACTGCTTTTCAATGATTCTGCATAATTGCACATCAACATGGATGCTTGTGCATCAAAATAACACCACTCTCACTGCACAAAATCCACTCTGAACCAATTTTATAATTATTGAAAAAAAATCTGACTGACACCACGAAACGCGCCAAACACTCTCAGTGCAATAGAGATAAATAGTTTGCACATGTGTCCAAAGAGTATATAATACACTTGCATGTGTCATGTATCAGTCAATGTCACCAAATGACAACTAAAATCTTAGACAAATGTCTTATTTTGTTTGTTATGTTGCAATATTGCAATTAATCTTAGATTAGTTAAGGTGAGGAAGATCCGCATTGAAATACGGTACTGTCGTTCAAAAGTGAAACTTAGCTTAAATGTAGGACTTAACTTAAGCATTAAGATAAGGTAATATTGAAATACCGGCCCTAAATGTAGTCTTCGGTTACACCTATTATATTTTTGAATATGGTAGAAAGTGCTATACATTCAGTTGTTTATTTAGTAGGCAATGATAACCTTGAAGGACACTCGCTTAGTAATATACGTACCTAAAGTATGTGTGCGATCGTTTGTCAAAAACACATAATACTGTGATTGATTTACTGTTATCGCGTTTCGAGGTATTCTTTGTAATTGGGCAAGTCAAAGAGTGGTGCTTTAAGGACACCCTGAATTAGTTTCGTGACAAATTTTAGATGGCGTTATCGCCGTCAGTCGTTTGTTGTTAGCAGAAACATCTGATGCATTCTATTGCTTAGTATTGGGACCAAAACGATATGCTTAGCTCTTTTTACATACATACATACATAAATCACGCCTATATCCCTGAAGGGGTAGGCAAAGGGGTAGGCAGAGGCGAAACTAGCACCCACTTTTCGCAAATTACGTTAGGTCCCATGTAATAGGTGGCGAGCCTATTGCCATTTATCGGGCACAAAAGTCGCAGTACACTGCTATTGCTAGGTGGTATAAGAGGAACGCTGCTGCCCGTTCCTCATCATTGATTTATCCTTAGTCGCCTTGTACGACACCCACGGGAGAGATTTGGGGTGGTGACTATTGTATTCTACTCTGCCGTCACCACACGGCTCTTTTTACTATTGTTATTAATATTATATTATCTGTTTTGTATTTATAAATAACACTTGTGAGACTTACAATTTTTGACCATGGCTTGTCATGTAGATGTCATTGTGACCTCGACTCCGTATCGGCAACCGTAGTTGTACGAATCAGATGGGATTACTGTATTTTCAATTATTTTGTAACAAGATTTGCATTACGTACTATTATTACATGACTTAAAGCGATAACGGTGTAAAGATACAAATATCTAGCTTAATCAGCAATTTCCAAAGAATTGCAGAACACTTATTGGGGCAACAAATATTTATATTCTTAAAACTCACATACATAATCACGCCTATTAAATGGGCAGAGGTGTAGTCATAGGTGTCATAGGTGGTTTAACTGGTGAATTGCCTTACGGCAGACCCCAGACTCTCCCCGCCAGAAGGGCTGGAGGGACACCGGAGTGGTTTAGTGGCGTATTCCCGACTCGATCTTGAGTCGGGCGAGTCCCACACACGTCGGCCGTCTAGCTAGCGGCCGATACGGTGCGTAAATGCATTCCACTCCGTCAAAAAAAAAAAAAAAAAAAGGTGTCATAGGTGGCGAGCCTATTGCCATCTATCGAACTGTAAATTTCAGTATATTGTTGGGTGGTATGAGCGGAACGCTGCTGCCCATTACTCGCCACTGTCTGAAGCCTTAGGCCGGCTTAGGCGCCTTGTGCGAACCCCGCGGGATAGATTGGGAATGGTTAGAATTCTATTCTATTCGTTTCTTTTTACAGCTAACAATATTAAATTTAAATATTGTATCTATGTGGATGGGTCTGAAAAATAATGTGAATGGCTTTCAAATATATAATGAAAAATAGGGAAGTTACGTATATAACTAGGTAGAGTACCTACCTATTTATGAAATTCTACCATATATATTGTGTTAATACTTACAATTAAGACAAGCAGTGGAAATGTTTATTTATATGTATAGATTGGCGACAGATATTGTTAACAGTATGATAAAAAGTAGAAGAGCTCTCTATTCTAAGTTGCAACAGTAATATCAAGCACCACTTGCAACTTAGAGATATTTTACCGGTGAATCATAAGGCATGTCGTTTAACCTTGTGAGGTGGCGAAAATTGGAACCACAAGCTGCCCCTGAATTTTGACATTTCTACAAGTAAATACATATTTCTTACACTTAACACTATCCCAAACAAAGGAAGTAGCATAGGCGCTTATGTCATTTTGAATGCACATAATAATATATGTATAAACAAATAAGACCAAATATTTGTGTTCATAACAAAATGTTTCCGTACCGGGATTTGAACCCGGGTCCTCTGGACTGACAGCCAGCTATCTGAGCATTCGACCACACCGGCTGTCTATTTCTATGACACATCACTAACGTCACCCACTACCAACTGATAGTAAAATTGTAACTTATTTACCTTACCTTTGAAGGTTTCTCTTTCTTCGAGCTTCGACCTACATTGGTTTGGTTGTGTTGCTGTGACTCAAATTTTCAATAGTTACTCATTAGCAGGAAGTCTTTCTAGCAATGTATTCTATATCCTTACAAACATAGAGACTATACTGTAATCAGAAACACAATAGTTATAATAGGCTCCTCTTCCAATCATTGAAAATTTCATCATACTGGTACTCTGAAATGTTAAAAATACGCGTTTTTATACTGTATGAATAAGATACCATTAAATTATCTACTGCTAATTGTTTAATATTATACGTGCTTAATCTTGCTTATATCTTCAATTTGTACCGATTTGATTTCAACAATCAATAATTAAACATCTTGGAATCAAC
The DNA here is from genome assembly GCA_963931975.1 of Cataclysta lemnata. NCBI lineage: Eukaryota > Metazoa > Arthropoda > Insecta > Lepidoptera > Crambidae > Cataclysta > Cataclysta lemnata. Next base: position 3,212,846 of record OZ008340.1, on the reverse strand, counting down.
ATAACAACCACTTTTGTTTTATTGTAAAATTCCAAAAAACATGATTTTATTTAAACATTATAATATGACTGTTAGAAAAGATCGCCGTGTGGTGAAGGCAGAGTAGAATACAATTGTCACCACCCCAAATCTCGCCCGTGGGTGTCGTACAAAGCGACTAATGAGTGATGAGGAATAGGCAGCAGCGTTCCTCTTATACCACCTAGCGTACCTACTGCGACTATTGTGCCCGATAAATGGCAATAGGCTCGATACCTATTACATGGGACTTGACATAGTTGGCGAAACGCGGGTGCTAGTTCACCTCTGTCTACCCTTTCGGGGACATAGGCGTGATTTATGTATTTATGTGGAAAAGATATTACAAAAAAGAAGTCCGAAATTATATCCTTGTGCGGGACTCGAACCCGCGTGTGACTGCCTATCTATATGTATACCATACCACTCTAACAACCAGACAAGTTGATTAACCTGCCGAAATTTCTCCAACCTTTCAAGTTCACGTTGTAAGCTAACGGAATGTAGAGCCACTCGCAATGTAAAAATAAATTTCCAACATCCAATGCCGGTATTTTTAAATGTAACGACATATTTATTTGGTATTTTAAATTGTAATGATCAATTAAAAGGCAAATAATAATTAAAATGAGAACTCAAGTTAAACCACATGCACAGTTTGTAAAAGTACCTGGTATATTGCTTAATAAATTTTCGGAATATTTAGGACCACCTTTTTTGTAATTTAAACATTTACTTGTCTTGAGGTTTTTATATTACTTATAGTGTTTTTGGGACAGTATGTGAAAAACCGTAAAACCACCTATACTAATATGTGAAACTATGTAAGAAACGACAAGATAACGTTAATAAGATTTTTTTTATGGCTTCGACGTTGGCATAACTTTTTTGGTAGCATAAGTTCTCCATTATAATTAATTGAAAAAAATATGAAGCAACTCGTATAAATAAATATTTTGTCAATTTCACTAATGTGCCAAACTAGTTTTCATAAAAAACCTCCTCACGGTTCCTGATATTATCTACCTGTATCTTTTACTGTTTCGAGTTTTCTCATATTATCCAAGTTAGGAAAACCCTACTATGTATATGTTTAACAACGCTTGTCCACACCGACATAGCGTGAAACCATTTAACCTTGTACAACAAAACTTCGACCCACGCCTATGTTTACATTTTTTATCATATTTAAAACAACCAGAGGCCGATAAACAAAATAACCACACACCAAACCGAAGCGCAAGAAACATCTGCACTTTTTAAAATGTGCCTGAATTTTTGACTTGAATTTATCAAAATGTAAACAAACAGTATTCAAACAGTCAAATCGTAAATAACTGAACACAATTTGAAATAAATTATCTGTTGTTGTTGGCTTGTCTCTACCTTTAATATATAAAAGAATCGTCTTTTTTTCGTCACCTTTAAATTATATATCTTATATTTGAACCCGAAACGAGAAGCAGTTGTAAAACAGTGACCCCCATACATTCGGCAGCTTATATATTTATAGGAGGCAAGCCTATTCTCATCAAACATAGACGTTGAGCAGAGGGGATAGGTACTACCGGTGATGATAATGATAATTTGTTATTTTCTGTGTTAGTAACAGCAATTGGATAGTAACAATAACTTTTCTTGGATATTTCTAGAATAAAAACTAAAAGACAAATTATATCAAGTAATACGCACTGCATTTACCTGCGTATTGATATCCCCACTTACCGTGTTACAATTGATCTCCGTTGCCTAACTTACCTTATATCGGCACTAGCTCGTGTCATAATTATTACTCCCCACTGATCACTTTGTTAACTTAATTAAATTAATTGCTTCGAAGTTGATGAGTCACGATATGTGTACATAAAATATGTTACATCACAAACATTGTGATCGTGAAATTTAGGTTATGATATTGATCAACTATAATACTTTGTCCCTTTCAATACAAACCTCTATAGGTCTTTTGAAAATTTTAAACCGATAATTGGTGTGAAGATTTCTTTCTTCAGAATATATTTGAATATTTAGTGACGGCATACATTTCTATGCAAAATCCCGATAGTAATTAATGGCAAATTGCAACAATAAAGGGCGAAGCGTTACGTTCGTTAAGAGAAAGTCTTCGTTTAGAAAGTGAGCTTTGTTTTGTTTTCGTGCTCAGCTCAGCTGTTGTGGTCCTTGGCGCTAGCGAGATAAGCGCCCGGCCCATTTGATATACCGCTTGATATGACTCACCGCAACGTAAAGGCAACAGCCCGACGTTAAACTGCCCGTAAGCTTTATTTATGCCATTAAATGAGCCCGCCCTTTACTTTAAACGTTGGGCCGTAACAGGATGCCTAGTTTGCCTAGCCAAGTGGCAAACGAATGCAATGTTTCTATCAAACGAATGTCAGTTTTAGCAACTACTCTACTATTCAGGATGGTCAAAGGTTGACCTAGAAAGAGGCGGAGAGACGATCCAGAGACATACTGCAAGAAATTGAAGGATTTGGCAATGCGATCTTATAGGCTAATAAGAAATAATTAAAAAGGATATCTAACATTTGACACGGCGGTCGCCATGGCGTTAACTCAGTAAAACGTCAGTTTCATACATAGTTATTCTATGCGTTCGAATAGATTGGCCATGTGTCTAGGCCCCCACCTAATATACATTACTGCTATTTGTTACAAATTATTTTCAATTCTAAATTTTCTCAACTAGGCAACCAATATTTTTATCAATTCATTAAATCGGTCGTTCATTTCTTACTGCTGTGCGTACCCCATAGTCGCGTGTAATCTTGCATAATAGGGTTTAAACTGTGTTCAATTTCAAGTTGGGTTTATTTAGCTACGCAAAACCAGCCCGAGGCGTAGTTTCTGCCAACAAGCGCCAATCTTTCTACACGAATGCATTTGCATAATATTAGTTTCCATTTTGCATTATAAGCATATTGACGTTTCTGTTTGGGCGCTCTTCGCTAACATTGAAATGTGCAAACGTGGTGGTACCGAAATGCACCGACATTCCGTTAATAATGTAGGTAAATGAGAAGTCGTTCGTTAATAATGTTGATAAAGCAATTGAATATCAGAAGGCTATTAAAGGAAAACGTGTTGGACGTGTTCAGTTTGCAATAAAATCTAATACTGTTGAGGTAGGTTAGTCAACCAAGACAATCCGAATATTTGAAGCCCTAATGGATAATTCATGTCCTCGAGTTTTAACAATTTTACACACTAGAAGGAGCTCCTTCTCTCCAGGCAACCTATGATCACCTAATGCAATTACAAATGCAAACAGTCGCTTTGTTGCACTGGGCATCATCACTTTCACAAGAAGAAAAGGGAAAGTCTGTGGTGCCCGGCCCGTCCGTTCCCTTGCCTTGCGGTCAGCTGGCGGGCTATCTATCGGCCGGCGCTAATTCCTCTTGTTTATTTAATTTCACGCAATAGCTACAAACTAATCTCGCCGATTTCACTCTTTCCCCCCTTGCAATTTCGAAAATCCCTCGGCGCGTTGCATTTTAGTTTCTATGCTCACCGACATAAAATTTCACAATTACGCAACATTTGCAACCAGTGTCTTTGTGGTTGGTTCTGGTGTATGTAACAAATTACGATTGCATCAACATGTTTTATCATTGAATCAATCTTCCTTGGGTATTCTTGAGCGCATGTAATTGTAAAGGCTTGTCAGTTTGTGTTGTTTTTAATCATCTTTCCCTTAGGTACTTACTTTGATTGTATCACATGCATCAGTATTACGTGATAAATAATAACATTGATAGCACCTAAAATGGAAAATTTATTTATTTTTAATACTGTCAATAGTGTTTGACTAATTAAACAAAGAAAAGATAAAATATTGCTTTCAAAGACTGGGAGACAGTAGAAGCTAGGTTTGTAGAAGCCAAAAGGTCTAAAATATGGGGACTGGAAAAAAGAAAGCTAAGAAAGTGGTTGCCATTGCAAGTGCTAAGGCGTGCATAAAGGATGAACGAGAAAAGGTTGTTACAGACATTGAACAAATAAAAGAATGTTGGTAGACATCTTAAGAAATGAATCCATCGAGGAGTGTGGTGCTTTAGAACTATGGCCCCAAATAATGCTTTGAAAGATATATATGTGTAATGCGTGTCCCAGAGTGTTAGGCAACTAAAGCAAGGGATGACAGAAAAACGCACGCAGCGGAAATGGGAATGTTCAAAAAGACAGGATTAGAAATAACTACGTCAGAGGAAGTTGGAAAGTGATAGCCGATGATAGAAAAATTGAGAAGCAACAGGTTAGCGTGGTATTATGTGCATGTGATAAGGAGGGATGAATGTTATGTAACCAGAAATATGTCAAGTGTGGATGTGGATGGACCTAGAATGCGAATAACACCGAATAACCGATGGATGGATTCTATGAGGAAGAACTCATTAGTAATAGAAAAGAAAGGTAAGTGAAGGGATGTTGTACCGACCCTATTTAGACGAAGATAAGTGCAGGAAGAAGACGAATATGAATTTAACGACGGCGGTTGCATTAGTGGGACAAAAAGTGAGAGATATGTTTCTAAATTTACCTGATCTTCGTAGCTATAATGTACCTAAAGCCTATTTGGGATGTCAATAGGATATTGAATCGATGACTTGCTTAGCTTACTTGGTAGAATTATTCTCAAAGTCAATGATAATGTAAGTTCTAATGCTAATGGATGCCCCCTTCGTACACAAGGCTAGACAAAACTTCGATATTCGACAATTTTAGTCTCCAAGCGAGTACCGCCATATAAATCGACTCGTGGTTTCTCGGACTCGAACCTCAATGGCTTTGGATGGCGGAGACTAAAATCGTCGGATATCGAAGATTTGCGAAGCCTAGTGTACGAAGGGGCTTAATTGACCGCTCCAACATTACTCGCGTCGATCACCTGTCGCTGTCGGGTCGCGCAACGATGCGTCTTGATGTGATTGGAGATAACGCGTGCTGTGTATACCCACATGTAACGTAACACAATCGCTTGCATAATCAGCATTCATAGCCACTGTACGTATTCAGATTTTGTTAGTCAAGTATGCGTTATATCATTTTATTAGTATCATTAGATTCCATAACGTACAGGTTTTTGAAATACATGATAATTCTTTTCGCCCCGATACGCCGCTATGACAATGAGAACCGCTGTTTAAATGTATTTTTGATGCGTGCTGCTATTGCTTCGTTCTCGATACGGCATCGCGTGCTTTAATTTGTCATCATTTGCATGTGAGACAGGATAAAATAGAAAATAACCCGATTATAAATTGTTTAATTTATAACACTACCAGACAAAGCTACACGACGACCGAATTTTTACTTTTACCTACTTAAAAAAATCGTGAGCAGTTTAGTGGCTGATAACAAAATAGAAAGTATTGTATTCTTCTATTCGTGAATGAAAACAAAGACATTAACAAATAATAAGAAAGTTGTGTTCAATCATTTAGAATTATAAATGCGATTCTGCGATTCTGCTCACTCTACAAGGTGAGAAGAAAAACCGGAGCACTGTGGCTTATCGCTTGTCTATTACTGCCGCACTCAGAGACGTCAATTAACTTTAATGGGTATTTAATGTCAAAAATTTTCATTCAAATCTAGACCATAGACCCGGCAAGATTAGCGACTAGTTTTCAATTGTCATTTTTTGACGTCAAGTACTCATTTTATTTATTTTATTTTATTTATTGATCACCAACATAATAAACATTAACAAATGCAAAATGTGATTACAGAAAGGGTTATTAACGTTATTTGACGTCTCTGAGTGCGGCAGTTAGTCATGGATAAATGAAGAGGGTGAGTTAATGGGTGTCAACGACTGCATATGCAAATTGTCTTAATTGAACACTGAAGAAATCGAAATACAAAATATATTTTAGGTCTCCCATCCTATCACTGGCCTATGCAAATACTGCTTGGCTTCACGCAATTAATTGCGTGTGGAGTTGTATTCACTACGCAATCACCGAGATGGATAGAGTAAAAAATAAATAAAAAAACGTGCTTAGAAAAATTTCGAATAATTGTCCCTGGGCGGCAATATTTACAACGCAATTAATGCGGGGCGATGACTTTTCAGATTGTTTTTGATTTATTTTTCTTTGTCATTTGTATCTATGATTTCTGTATGTTTTAATAAAAATCTAATAATAATGTCCTTAAAATAAATGAACGAACGTCATGTTTAGGTGATATACAATTAAAAATACATTAATATTTTATATTATAAACTAGTTGACCGGGCATACGTTGTTATGCCATATAAATTATCCCGTAGTCATGGTTACGATTCGGTTGCCATTGTTACGTCAAATGTTTGACAGGAAAGCAGTTTATATGGGAAAATGAAAATGTTGTTTTTACTATTTGCCTTGCAATTTTGCCATATTTTCTCATCTTTCCTGCCTTGCCTGGCCCAAGACAAACATTTCAAAACCAAAATCAGCTAAATCGGCCCAGCCGTTCTCAAGTTTTAGCGAGACAAACGCACAGCAATTCATATTCATATAGAAGATTACTTAGATAAAAGTGCGTGTTATACAACTAATACCACATATTATTATGACAAGAAAGCCTACAATGTTGAATGTGTGTGTGTGTGTGTGTGTGTGTGTATCGCTCACCAATTACGCAACGCATCTTGTTGTGATGTGCATGCATAAACCTGTTGCGAGTGACTTGTTGCACTTTTATAACCGCCTGGTGGCTGGGACGACTGTCATTAGCATTTCTCGGACAACGAACTCGTTATAAAAACCTAGTACCCACCTTCAAGTGATCCAGGAAGGAATAATCAAATCAAATACATATCAACAGCGAGCGATTAACCGGGGATCTCATCTTGCATATTGATTGACGCGATGCTTTGACGTGCTTCCATGGCGCCACCCTCCCAAACCGCCCCTTTCATGCAAGGACGTCGGGAATAGGGACGCGCGCATACTCACTACGCGCTCACCAACATTAAGTACCCACTACACCCAGTGTGTACAACACCACCGCGAGGGGAGGTCGCTCTGCGTCGCTTTGAGACAATACGGGTGTGCGGGAACGGTGAAAGCGATTTTTTTTCTCTTCAATCACCAATCACACCAGGTGCCCTGGAGTCCAATTTGAGAAGCCACCTGTGAGTATGAATCCTCTTTGGTGCGATACCGTTTCTGTGGCCGAAGTAGGTCACGCTTTCGCGTCCCTCATTCGTGTTTCTTTTTTTTTATTCACGAATGGGGGGTGTTGTTTGTGCTACGCGATGGTCGGATTCCTCTATCGATTGAAAGGAAATTGCGATTGGAATATATGGAATATTATTAAGTGAACCCATTCAGTTACTCGACTTTCTTCTTCTTTACGACTTCCCTTTGAGAATTACTCATTAACAATACAAGATATTAAGTAGATTAAGTACATAAAGGCGTAATAAATTCAATTATTATATTTATTAAATCTCCATTAACACTTTATAAAGACTCGTTTAATGATATAACATTTATATTTAACATCGTATAATGACCAATGATTATAGTTAACCAGCAAAGTTTAAACATACATCCTACAATATAAATTGCGTTAAGTCGGGAGCATTAGTGTACCGAATTGATTGCGCGTAGCACGTCTCCGTCTAGGTTCCACTTTAGAGACTGTGACAATTATGCCATTTTGCCACAAGTCGTCTACAATTGGCTACTGCCAATATGGTCAAAGTGGCATAATCATATAAATTGACTTCTTCTGCATTCGTGTAACATGTAACATCTTTGTTTCCACAGACTCGAGCGCACGTAACGTGCGTTACTCGAGCTACTCTAGTTACGAAAGCGATTCGTTTTCGTACACATATACATACATACATTCACAACACACCTCGCAGAACCGCTCGTCGTTGCATCGAAACAAAGCAGCTGTTCGACCCTAATATCAAATAAGTTTATTTATAACGCGCTCTGTGAACGGGCAAAAAGTTGTTTGTCGTGTTTTCGGAACAAGGACATAATATTTTATTGCCCAGAACCAGATTCTATGACTATTTTGGTGATGAAACTCGCTACGCTCTCGTAGACGGTTTTTGTTTCACTTTTATTAATTGTCGCATGTTTGTATAATTTTACCCCTCATGCAACATTCGGTTATGTATCGCTAGGTCTTCTCTGTAAAAAATGTTTTAAATTAAAATAGTTTTCGTTTTTCTTCGTTTACTGTGTAGATAAAACGAATTGGCCGGATTTCAATTGCAAAAAAAAAATACATTTACGCAAATTATAAAAGATAATACCTTAGGTACTGTGCAAGTCTTTGTATTGTATACAGTCTCCGTAAGTGATATTATATTTTTTTGTATACACTAAACTCTTAGGCTTTGCAGTTTTCGTTGTAAATCCCAGATGTCTTGATTAATTGATAACCAGCAGTAGCTACATAATAACTAACTTAAAACCAGGTTTATTAACAGTTAACTCATATCCAAACTAGTAAATCGTTTCTGGTTGTCATTACCTCGTTCAAAATAGCCATGTTTGTGTTCGCGGTAATTTTGGTCGCGGACACTGTCGGCGTGGCAGACCAGCCAGGCGCACTTCCTGTGCAGTCAGGTGGTGCTATATAGGAACACGTTTTCTTACAAACAATTCCAACAATTCACGATCAAAGCTCTATATTATACGTTTGTTTTTTAGAGTGCCGTGTGGTGCCGGCAGAGCAGAATACAATTATCATCACCCCAAATCTCTCCCGCGGGTCGTACAAGGTTAAACCACTGATGAGGAATGGGCAGCAGCGTTTCTCTTATACCACCTAGCAATGTACTGCGACTTTCGTGCCCGATAAATGGCAAAAGGCTCGCCACCTATTATATGGGACTTATTTGGTGAAAAGTGGATGTTAATTCGCCTCTGCCTCCTACCCCTTCAGGGGGATATAGGCGTGATTTATGTATGAATGTTTTTTAGAGAACATTTAGCGCATACTAGTATATGCCAACACAATCTTAAATTCCCTCATGTCTATTTAATCGCAAGGGACGTTGCAAAGGTCCTTGGACCAATTCTTCGACGGAAACTGAAAAGCGACCCATTTCGCGCTCGTCTCTCGCTGAAACCAGAACAATATTCTTGTGACCCCGTTCTCCCGTTCAGCTCGGCTGACCTACATTTCTATAATTTTGCCTTTGATTGCTCGCTCTTTAAATATGAACTGGCTGACAGACGACTAGTCGAAAACTGACCTTCCACGTGAAACCTTTGTTGGGATGCGTATTTGGCATTAGGTTATTCTTCAATGGAAGAAGCTCGCATCGATTACGATTAGGACGCGTTATCCGCTTTCTAGCCTAAATATAAACAAGAGATTAGTTCAGCCCCGCAGACAGCACCTTGCTCACTCATCGGGGCACTTATAAAAAGCTTTGGCCAGTTCAAAGCGTCGCCGTACGCGCGAACCAGTGCGGCTCCCGCACGCGCCCCGTGACGACGCCCCGTATCAGTATCGATGTTTCACGCATCGTCACGTGCATCGGTGACGTAGCGTCGATGCAACGGCCGAGCCAATGGCTCTTGGCACATTGGCGCCGGTTGATTGAGGAGTGGTGTGACTACTGTTCACAAGTGTGCGTGGTGCGGCGAGGGCCGGTCGTGTCCGCATGGTGCAAACGCTGATGGCCGAACTGAGGGTGCTGATCGGGAAGCGCCCGCCGGCCGGCGCGCCGCTCCCGCCCGCGCCTCCGCCCTTCCAGCACCAGTACTCCCGGAAAGACCTTAAGGCGAATCTTCACAGGCACATGAGCATTGTTCTCGACAGGTCAGTGTCTAGACAGCGGGGACCGTCTGAAAGGTTACGCTGAGTCGCGATGTTTACATTTTTTTTTTCAATCGGCAAACTTTCACGTCTTTGGTGGTGCGTGTTTGCCTCTGCCAATAGTGGCGCAATCGTTGACGCAGAACAAGTTATAGTGATAAGTAACAGACGTTTGATTTGAGCAATTAAAAGTACAGTGAGGTTAATTAGTAAATAATAATTGTATATAGTTGAAAATTCTAAATATGTCGTACTACGCATTATTGCCAATAAGCGTAGAATCGCGAATGTCAAGGGTGTAATACTAACAATAGTTTTGAGACAGAAAACAATTACTGAGATCTGCATGTGTGTATCTGCCTCTGTATTAACTTAACCCACATGAGTAGCAACCATGCTATATTTAAGCATGTAACTAATTTTAACTTGCATAATAATATTACGTGCTACACCTAAGATTATTTAAAATTCCAAGGTCGTTTCTACATTTTGCTAAATTTGAATTGTGCCGAATTTGATATAACTGCCGTTGTTTCGAATTACAAAATGTGTTTTGTGACTTTGCGTAAATAACCTGTCACGTGTTCCTGACCTTTTGTTTATTCCAACATCAAAAGGTTTTTTCGTAAATCATCGAATAAGCATTTATCTTATAAACCGCGGTTGATGGTTCAAACAAAACTTATATAGGTGTTTTGTATCAAATTGTAGTACAGTAGAATAGAGGCGAAGTACGTACGTTAAAGGTATATTATGTCACCAATGCCACCACACTACAACTATACCATCTATTGACGTAACTGCATTGTTGCATACATTAGATACCGTCAAAGGTTACAGTAAAATCGATATGAACGGACTTTTTTACAGTTGGCGGACAGTGTGCGGCAACTCATTTCCACATTCATAGTTAACACCATTCAAAGTGCTCGTTGCAATTGCTGCAACTCACCAGACATAATAAATGCAGGTGCAATAAGATATCATAATAATGTAATTACGTAAAATGAATTGTGCAAAATTATTGTGCTACGTAAAAACTAAGTATAGGTACTTACTTAAGTGATGCAACGCGACTTTAGTGTATTATTTATTGGCTTTGTGAAAAACGTGCGCAATGATAACGCGGGCCCTGTACATAATTGCGCAAATATGAAAGGGCTTCGGGCTGACTCAGCAGAAATGCTTTGATCGACGCGGATTTGTTGTGACGTAATTTCTCGATCTTTGCAACTACCACATTGCGAGCGTTGCCATTGTTTTCCTTGTAGATTGTAGATTCTGTGGATTGATTCAGGTGAGAGTGGATCCGGTGGGACTTGAAGCAACAACACGCACATAGTTTTGTAAGCGAATATTTAGACTTACAAATTTTGGTATTGCCCCTAAATATGTCCAATTTGGTCCTTATGCTTGAATTGCTCTTTTCAACAAACGTTCCATTACCTTGGTCATATACCAGCACTCATCCCAAGCTTATTTAAAATATTATTTTCGTATTATAGATCTCCCTTATGGTTCTCTCAGAATCTTACCAAATATGACTGGGCAGAGAGAGAAGTCGGGTGGCGAAGGTGAGTGTTGATATGTTGTGAAGGGCCCCCGTAAATACACTTGGGGGCACAAGTCCCAAGCTCTGCCACACTATAGACCTTTTTTTTTAATCTTTATTCACTATAGACCTGGCACAGGCACTGTGAATCCATGAAATGCTAATATTTTTCGTCTCTAGATACCACACCACACCTACTTATAAGATTCGAACGGGTAGTAATTTGTTTTCGAATCCCATACAAAGTGTTGCGACGCCAATATTTCGGTTTATTTACAGTCTGCATGTCGAAACATACGATCGACATTTGGCAGTCGGAGCATGTTGATCCTCAGATACCTGTCAATATGCGGCCCAACACGGTGACACCGCGTTTGATTTCCGAACGTCGCTTCCTGAAATTCTTGAGCCACGATCAGAATTAGCTAAATGAGACGTGTGACGTCAAAGTATGGTAAACACGACACGCGGACCGATAAGTGCGATGTTTAATGATATTTTTTAATAACTGTGTGAAGTAAACATGTTTTACGTTTGCCTTAGTGATAACAATCGTTATAGATGTGTGTTTAGAAAAACTACTGCTGAGGCATTTGTGAACTTTTAAAAATAATTTCAGTTCTGAAATACTCTTGCAATTTTACGAATGTCTTAAGTAGTTCCATTGAGAAACTAACTATTTCGCATTTAACATTATCATTATACCTATTTCTAGTCAATTCAACCCAATTCCTTTGTAATGTTACCCAATAACAGTAGGTACGTAGAAACACTGTTTCTTTAGTGTTATTTATAAATGGGAAAGATTAATATTTCACCACTTTAACACGTAATTCGAAAATTATTGTGTTGTATCGTGAATTGCATCTTAGTGCCTTGGTTTCACTCGCACCGTATATGGTTACTATGCGACCATATGTGTTTTGGATTACTATTGACGTCAATAATTCTTGAGTACAAATTAACTACACGCCGCGAGGTTTACACATGAAACTAGTTGTTATGTTAACATCATTAAAAATGACAATAGGTAAACCATCCATCCCACTGCCAACCAGTAGAATGTGCATAATTATTATTTCAAAGAACAGTAAGAAGGATGTCGATAAAGATTAAATCACATTTGTAACTGAGGAAACAAAGCATCGTATCGTTTCAATTGCTCGTGATTACTTTTTCTTTGACTTTGGTCACCCCACTAGATAAATATTATCTGATTAAATTTAATTTTTGATATGCTGGCCCTCCATGGTTTCTTTACTTGTGCGATAAATTAAATGAAACCTATAGTTGTAAAGTAGCATGTTAACAATCTCCCTTCGCTCTAAGAGCCTTGTAAATACTCGACTGGTAGCGACAGCGAAGTCTTGCCCTAGTTTCTTTTAAATGGAACAAGATTGTATTAGTTTATTTTCTGTGACACATCATTAATAGAACTAAAAGATTTACTTACCGCCTAAATCTACGTTTTTAAAAATAATCATTCTAGAGCAATGTAATAAAATAAATCATGGGAGATTTGTTTTGTAACATCTAATCAATTCATGAAAGAACACAAATGTTTTATACATATATTCATACGACGTCGTTATGATTTTATTACACTAAAGTGATATAATGTTAACCTAATTTAATGATGCCAAATGATAGCGATCTACCTGGTGGTGCTAACCCATGGTGATTATTTATAATAATTCTAATCTGGATCGTTTCCAGCGGAATGTACTAATGGCACTTGAGATATATACCGTGACAAGGTTTCATCCCCGGCAGTCGGATGATGTTGACGCTTTGTTCTCTATATTGTTTACCGCAAACATCGATATGTCAGTTGTCGTTCGGGTTACGGCGGGCGGCGGCGGCGGGGCGCCGCGCCCGCTGACCACAGTCGCTTGCTTCGAGCCGCCCGCGCAAGCCCGCCCCGAGGCCGAAGTGAAGCCGTGCTCATGCTGCGCCGTCTAGGTCAATATACTAATTCGCGTGTACGTACACCTTATCGCGCTCCTATTATCGCATTAAACCTATTTCGTCGGCGTATCGATCGGCTTCGCCTTCTGCCAGAACTCCGCCTTGAAATTTTCGTGCGTTGAACGCGAGCGGACGCGCGTGCATAGCTCGTCGGATGACATCAGTTAAGCCGTCGCCACCACGTCCGCTGGAAACAATACGCTCTTGCTCAGTGTCCGCGGCGTGGCCGGGCCGGACGCACGAGGTCACCAATGGAAGAAGGACGCTGTGCGACATGCGACGCCCTCGGCCGCCGGAGCCTCTCCACCAAGCTCCTGCAGGTGGCGATCGCGCAGGCGCACATGAAGACCTGCGCGCACGCCGCCGCCTCGCCCGACCAGATCCACGACGCGGACCTGGCCACCCGGGCCCTCGCCGCCAAACGTCGCAAGTCAATACCCGGCCTAAGGCTGAACCTCAGTCAGGATACCCAACCGAAAACTCCGACTGCCCCCGAACAATCCCTTCGATCGCCTTTTGGTCGCAGGAACACGTGGTGCTCGTAAGTTTATCTCGCATGACATTGATACATCACAACAACACATTATTTACTCGCATCTAATTGCTCTCGGTAGACACTTCAAATGGACACAGACTCGCACCACTGTTGCACGATTTATGATCCACTTGTTTGCTACAGTAATCTTGTTTGTTGGTATTATCACTTGATGTCAGTTCTATCTCACCTACGTCTTTATCGTGTTTCCTTATCAGTTGTGTGTTAGTTTCTATGACAGTTTAAACAACATTTTCATTACATGTGGCCCAGTCACCACCAGCCCTCCACAACCTGTCTGTATTCTACAAACAAATGACTGTTAACCACCATAACTTGATCTTTCAGTATAAAAGCATGAGCTTAGATTCTTTCTGTCTGACAGGTCTCAATGGTTTGGCTATTCATTCTATCATTACTACTAATACTAACCTTGAATGTATCGATTAAACGATGCAGTTATTTATGAATCAAAAGCAACTCACATACTATAATAATAAATTAATAGTTACGGCGTCAATAATTATGCTATCGACAAAAATAAGCTTTTTTAAATTTAGATTTAGTTGAAATATTTCTTATTGCTTTGTTACCATTAGAAAAACTTTGTATGATTTATATAATCAACCATGTGTATTGTAATGAACTATTACGAAGCAGCAAGTAACGGAAATTTCAATTGCTCCCTCCAAGTTAGTCCCATTACGGCAATAAAGAAGTATATCAGGATCCAGGCACTTAAGAGAGTTTATAAGGGAAACGCTCTTCAACATTAAGAACATACTATCTTACAAAAGTGTGAGGGGAAAATTTGATATAGGACATATCACGTGTTGAACTACAATTACTCATTGAATTAACAATCCTTCAACAATCAACAAAAACAGGCGCTATAATGTATTATGGTTATTGTGGAATTTATCAACTGCAATAATGTAATACCTACCTACATTAATGGTTAGATAAGTTGCAAGTAAATTAATCATCCTTCATTTATTCTAAACACATCGTTTTCATTAGCAATAACACGTGCCCTTGAATGCAATCAACCATAATGGAGATGATCCACTCGGACGTAATTGCACCGAGGCAGATTACAAAAACTAGTCTTCAACAATGATATTGCTACAATCTGAGGAGTCATTACACATGAGTCGCTAAAGGTCAGATGAAGTCTATTTTGTCTGCATTTCAAATTAAAAAAATATTACAATCTCATCCTTTTCAGTGGATATCTTGATTTAAATCTTTTGTAATCATATCTATTTTTGTTACCAACGTAAATTCTGTAACGTGTGCCAAAGTAATGTTTTAATCACAATTCGTATCTTGATTTGTGTATTGATTATTGGATGTTTTTTTTAATTTTGGCTACTATAATTGCGCGTTGAACTTCAATTAATCGTAAATAATGCATCGTTTTCTGTAAATTTATTATACCAGTAAGTAAACTAGGCAGGCAATTAATATTTCATGCATTATCAAGATGACTCTTAATAATATCAGCTTTGCCAAGGTGCATAAGATATAACGCTAGGTGACCATCCAATTGACCGATTATTTTCACGGATATTCATTTCCCAGAGCGATATCATGAACATTTTCGCAGTCTGTGGTTATTAAAGCTGTAGGTGTTCATTATTCTCCAAGGTTTATCAGTATCACATTTATGTCAAACCTCTCATATAAAGAAAACAATTTACAGCTTTTGAAACAAACTATAATATGTGTAGAATATAGTACCGTTAGCAAATTTATTTATAAATTTAAAAGAGTAAATGAATATTGTCTGTCTAATCTGTCTAGCCTGCATTCATTTTCGCGAAAGCCGAATAATAAATTGTAAAGCAGCACGTTATCTAATAAGCTGTCTTTCTTCGTCTTTTCATCTATCACTTTAGGCGCAAAATCGATAAGAGACTTCGACATTGGTTAGGTATATCTGCCAAAACAAATTTATTTATTAAATCATAATCGCTTAACTTGTTTTCATTCTTGCATTAAGTGTACGTTATGCTCCAAATTATCTTTATGCGCCGCGAATACATTTTCTCCAAAAGTACTTATAGTTGAATAAATAATCGTTTATCTTTTCATGGACTAGGCGCTTTCAAGATTTTACCTTACCATTAAGTATTCCAATTGAATCGTCGCCAAGTATCAAACTACTCTAACCTTCGTACCATGCAAATCGATCAGCCTGAAGATTAATGGTGTTATATCTCTATTGGAGCACTCATATTATTGTGAACAAATATCTTATTCTATCCATTTGGCAATTGCTTCTGTATTGGGAAATTTATTTGCTTCAATATTAATGTTAATGTTTATTATATAAATAGTTGTAGTTTATTATATATGTACTATAAATTACAAATTGCCGCGTGGTGACGGCAGAGTAGAATACAATTGTCACCACCCCAAATATCTCCCGTGGGTGTCGTACAAGGCGACTAAGGATAAAACAGTGATGAGGAATGGGGAGCAGCGTTCCTCTTATACCTACCACCTAGCAATATACTGCGACTTTTGTGCCCGATAAATGGCAATAGGCTCGCCACCTATTACATGGGACCTGACATAATTGGCGAAACGTGGGTGCTAGTTCACCTCTGCCTACCCCTTCGGGGATATAGGCGTGATTTATGTATGTATGTATGTATAAATTACAAATCGTTATCTAATTTAAATTTCAGAAAAAGACTATTCAATTATTTTCTGTCGAGAACCGCTTGTTCTATTATTATCTTTAGTCGAGTCATTGAAATGTCTGTTAGCTGCTAAGCCTTGTCTTAAAACTTGCCCTTCCAGAAAGACAATACGCGGAAGCAACCGCAGTAATCACTCCCGCAATTGCTTGATGACTACTGTTGAGCCGCATTGTAGTAATACGATAGTCTAGTTTTATTGTTAACCTTCTCTTTGAATTATAATTGTGGAATTGAATAAATCGATCTTCGTTGAGATTGAACGAGTTTTCTAATTACTTTGCATACTCCAAATTATTCAATATGATGCGTAATAATTCTTTGTTTACTTTTACCGTGCAAACACCTGCGAAACCGCATTCAAATCTAGACAACCTTGAACCTAAACGAGCGTATCGCTCAAACAAGCCCCCCTAAAGCTAGATGGTGAGGTGCGCCGCCGCTCTCGAGACTAATTCTGATTTTGAAGAACAACGGGTGTGTCGCAAATGCGTTGCCTAGGTGTTTCGAAGCGCCATCGTAGTCCGTAGTAGGCAGAGTCGTGCGCGCGCCACTTGCTCCGGCCCCCCTCCGCTCCTCGCTGCGACCGGCCCCGGTCCCAGTTTGCCGCAACGCGTCGGTACGGTTGCCCGCGCGGCCACAACAAACTTTTTCACTTTTTATACTTGAAATACGCACAAACCTTGTTGGAATCGCAAGCAAAATTCACAGAAACGGCTCCTTTAAAACGTAACAGTGGCATCGGAGAGCTCAATCACGTGCAGCCCACGAGCAAAGTGAGAGCCATGCAAACTAAACTCATAAGTGCAAACTACTCGTCCATCATGAACAAGCAAGATCTGCTCAGGGAGGTGGTGGTCAAATACATCGACTACTTCTACCCTGTGTAAGTACAGCTATTTATGCCGCAGCTCACTCGCTTACCAACGCAAGATTAGAGGGCTCGACTAGCGTAGTGTATTGACCTCGCTAGGGTGTTGTCTGGGGCTGGTGTGAAGGTTCTCACAGTTGTCAGCTAATTACTGAGGCGGTAAGTCGGTGAAGGTTCGACGGCAACGTGGCCGGTGCAGCCAGACAGCCCAATGCGATTGGCTGACGTCAGCGCCGCCTATTGGGCATAGATGTCTCTATCGTCCGCTGCTGTATCGATCCGATGCACTGAACAATATAGCTTTTCTCGCTGGGCCCGTGTCTGGCTCGTTCTTTAAATCAATACTGACCTTGGTAGCTATTCTGACATTGGCTGCCCATTCTATAAACCTTCAACTTCACTTGTAATTATAAAATTGTATGTTAATGTTCCGCAGCCTTCTTTTGGATGTTATTTATTACTTAACTGTTATTACCTTGCAAACAAGCCAGTTATTATTTATTGATTTATCGAGACTTACTTTCATATACTCGAATCGCGCATCAATATTAGCGATTATAAAAGTTTTGTCAGCCTGTATCCTCCGTTTATTAGCATTTATTATGAATGTTAATGGAGTGTAGCCGCCTGACTAATTTCAATTTACGTTCACTAGCGTTAATTAAGTCATTGATAACAACAACAGCAGGGTTTTGTGAAATCCTAGGGAAAGCACCATTGCGTGACCGTTTCGCGTGACAACCATTGCTGCTATACCATGCCATACAGCCGGTGTCCTACTAATGTCCTTTGTGTCCAATACATTTTTTATTGTTCACGTCTCCAGTAGCGTTGGTTGCCGATTTACGAGCGCCACGTGAAGCCGACCGTAAACTTAATGTCACGTGACTCAAATTTAAAAGCAGCCATATTTACCCTAAACATACAACCGTGGTTTTCAGTCGGCCATCTTTTTTAAATCGTTGGGCCGGCGGGCATGAGCATTGCTCCTGCAAAAAGCCGAAAGCAAGGCTCTATTGAATTGTATGCTTGAAAGGAATGCCGGAGTGCTGTTATAAATGGCGCCATGTCGACACAACACACGACAACAACAATTTCCCGTCGGTGACCTTATCCGTGGGTACCTTGTCTCTTGTGACACTGTAGCAAGCAGTACACACTTCTAATCCGCAACACTGCCTATCGTAGACACAGTGCCGATTAACGATCCCAACTCTAATTGAATCGTTAGATCGTTACCAACACTCCCAGTAGCAAAGACAAGTTAATAGATTCTGACCAGTTAGACAATCTATCTGATGCAACGACAGGCGTTGTGCAGAATGGTCGGTTGCATGCATTTTATCACTCGGTTTGTTCACACACAAACACGCTGTTTCTGCTGTATAAGGCGCATTTACTTAATGTTTCTTTTCAGGCTATGACTAATGCATTAATTTTTCATGAGAGCCGTACAACTTTTCCGCGACCTTTGTCTTCTAGCCGGTATTGTATTACAATTACCACGCAATCGACAAACGTAGTACACAAAGACTGTGTGGAAATGTAAATTTGTCATTTACAGTTTTAATGTGCTTCAGTTGCATTATTTGAAACGAAAGTCCAAAACTTACTAAAATTTGAAAACAGATGGATGGATTATCGCAAGTACGCATAAATCACTCACTGGTTTCATGCCATGTTTAAGGTGACATCCAGTCAACGGCAACTGTTGGAGTGGTTGGTTTTTTGCCAAGTAACCGGTTTGGAATTTCCCCAATGCAAGTTGCCAGCATCATATTGGGCAGATGCTTTTCGGTCAAAAATAATGATGACTTGAAAGAAAGAAAAAAACCCCGAGACTTAAACACAATAACGCTTGTGTTCTTTAGAATAAAATGTATGCCTTAAAAGCCGTTCCTAAAGCACTTTACTGCTTTTGTTCAGAGGCTTTTAAGATTGTAGCAACCACGCACGTGCGAGGTTGTTAAATCGTTGTCTCTTTTATATGTACCATTTACTTTACACATTACATATATTGAAAACAAATAGGAAATGGTTTTGTTTAAAATAATACAACTCAGGCAGATAAATCACGTCTGTTAACAATCAATAAAGTAGGCGTATTAACAAAGACCTACATTTTGCCAATTATTTTAGGTCTCTTAAAACAGAGGGCGAGCCTAATGCCATTTACGGTTCACGTTAATCTCAGTGCTTGGTGGAACGCTGCTGCCCATTTCTCGTATATTATTTATAAGCCTTGGTCGTTATGCGGGAGAGATAAGGGATGGTGTTCTTCTTAATTTTGCACGAGCATTACACATTTGAAATAAAACAACTTTCACGGTTTTAACTCGTGTATATTTAGGTGTTTTGGCGTTATTATTATTTATCCCAACTATCTCGATCACTAACAGAGGTCGTCATCCAAATTTATAGTAAACTAACTACCGATACAGATTTACAAAAACATTTACGCTGTATAGATTTCACAATTATCACCGTTTGATTGTGACCTAAACGCAAAATCTCTTCGTGACCGCGACACTTTCTCCTGTTGTCTGTTTTCGCTTCTTGTTTCAACTTTTTCATGTACCCCTGTCACCGAGTAGTTCAGTTTTGTCAACACCTGAACTTGCGTAATCGCTTGCAGAATACTCTGTTTATCCAGTTCCGCTTAGAGAAAGCTAGTTTTTAACTTTGATTATTGTTATGTTAAATGACACGGACAAGATCAAACCTGAATATTATATTGCGTTGGTGTAGAAAAAGTTCGAGAATAATGAGCGCGGCGCAGGGATGTGATGAAATGCGAATTATGTTATGTTTTGTAACTATAATGTTAAGTATGTAGGTTTAGTTTAGTTTAGCTGGGCCTTTTCCGCACTTAGCCCCCTGATTGTGCGTGTCTCCTTTTATCATCCTAGTCCAACCATCCCAGAAAGTTTGCAGCGCTTTTAGATTGCTGCAGGTTCCCGGGACCGATACTGGAGAGAAGTAGTGTCCGTTGATCTGCCACGCTTCAGCATTCTGTAAGCACGTGCTGTGTGGCGTTTTTTCTGCCTTCATCTATCCTCTGCATAGAAGACTGCCTTTCACCTCACCGGATTGTTAATATGTAGTAGGTATTGCAAACACAAACAACGATTCTAAATTCATATTCCGCATTATCTTGGCTCATCAGAAACTCCTTAAAAACAGACGCTCTATATTAAAAGAACAAATTGTGTTTTTTTTCTTTATTACCTGGTTCCACTTAAAGTGAAAATAAAAATTCAGTATCTACTAAAATCTTTTTCCCGGCCTGATTTGTCACCAATGTAAATTCTCTTTAACGACCACTAGTGGCGAACGATATCCAATAAACCCTTATTAAATGTCTTTCCGGAATCTTATATCTGTGTCTAATTTTATTAGCACTTTCATTTAGTGCCCCAGTCAGCATTTGCTTGTTAATTTTTATTTCGTTCAACATCCGCATTTTATTGGAGTGCTTTGTTCCAAACCACTTCAGGTTCTTGTTTATTAGAGATAATGTTAAACATAAGTTTTTTAATGGCCCCATTGTTTTGGACACATGCCTTCTCTGCTATTTAGTCTATTACTGTACACTGCTGAACTTAGGGCTCCCCAAATGTTTCCATAACTGGCACACTGGACCCCCGTGGTGGATTATGGCACACTCTCCCTATATTCTTACTTACCTATTATTGACTGCACATGCCGTCTGGATCAACTTGTCGTCCGAAACACAGGGGCGCTTGAGATTCTATTTAGATCTCCAGTCCAGTGACCGGCCTTGGCGGACAACGCTTAGTTTGTGCAATCGTAGACTGAGCACGGTAGCCACTGCCACTGCACTGCCTCCAAATTGACTATAATAGAAATAACGCTTTGTTAACGCCAACTTCTTCTTCTTCTTGGCGCAGTATGTTTCTTCTTCCATTCATATCGATTCAGCCGTCATCACGCTTTATTCATGGCAACTGGGACATCGAAACTGAAAGACAGAATCAATCCCCCCGTCTATGTTGGCTTATTTTCCACGGTCCAATGGTTCCGGCCGCGTGTTGTTCACCCCGCAGCCACGGCATGGAATCCGACGCCGGCGAAAGTCAAGATCGCCCAGCGCAGCGTCCGCACCTTGTGCCACATACGCTGTTCTGTTACCACGGATTGGATCAGAAGCTACTCTGAACAGCGCGCTGTGACATCATAGACCACACGTGACCACGAGCGGCTTTGCTTGCGATTTGATGCATTTTTTTTTGCAATTTACGGTCTTATTTCTTTCAAACTATCTCCGCAAGTTGAGCATCTAACTCGGAGGTTCCTAAACTTTTTTTCTCATAGACCACTTCCAAAATTTGCTGGTTCCGGTGGACCCCCTGCAACTTCTATTACCATATTGGCAAAACTCGATAAAAAATGTGAAGATTACATGTATGGAAATTAGCATTGCGGCTGATCATTTTAGTTCATTACTATCGAAACCAGTTAAATTTTCATGGACGCTTACAAATCGTGAACCCTCATTTCTTTGTCTCGCCAACGTAGACTCCCATCGAGTCTCCAGTGGACCCCTGGGGGTCCACCTGGCGCATCTGGGGAATCAATGAACTCTAACTGATCAATTCACAAATGAAACTGATTTCTTTATGCAATCAAACATCTTGTTCGTTATTGGAAACTTGCATTCCAGGTTTAGAACAAGGTCTGAGACCCTGTCCAGATTACGCATAAATGAAATGCGTTACGGTATTCCGCTATTGAGTTGTATTACGTAAAATGGTGTGGAATACTGCAAGTGATGAATACTAAATCGCAAAAGTATCTTGTGCGTAAGTCGCTCTTATCTAGATGGGCTGATATGATAACTATTGTCATCGAATCTGTTGATTTATCTGATACAGTTTACTTGCTCTGTTTTAGTTTAGCTGTCTCTCTCACACCTTATCAATTGTCATCACACCGAATTTCCTACTCAGTGTGCTTTATTTTTAATGTTCTCTTTGTTTTTAACAAAAACTGCCATAAATATAATGTGTGCAGCCAAACTGTTTTACCAAACAAGGCGGTGCCTGTCACTGATATGACGTAATCATTGATACCGCAGCGGAAGCCTTCGTAGAATTGTGTAAGGTTTATCCTTGGTGGTTTAGGCAAAAATTTAATAACATTACAATTTATTAGATATTACGATTATAAATTTAAAAGAAATCAGTTTCATTTGTGAATTGATCAGTTAGAGTTCATTGATTCCCCAGATGGGCCAGGTGGACCCCCAGGGGTCCACTGGAGAATCGATGGGAGTCTACGTTGGCGAGACAAAGAAATGAGGGTTCACGATTTGTAAGCGTCCATGAAAATTTAACTGGTTTCGATAGTAAAGAACTAAAATGATCAGCCGCAATGCTAATTTCCATACATGTTATCTTCACATTTTTTATCGAGTTTTGCCGATATGGATTTTAAATTTTCAAATTGCAAATCGTTAGCTTTATACACGCATTCATTACGGCTACGGGTAATGAAGGTTTTTTGTGTGTTCGTCAAACTCATTTTGCTCAACAAATTGGCAATATTTTGATAATACTTGATATTATTTGATTCTGATTGGATACTAATAAGTCTCTTGGTATTCTCTTCTGCATTTTTACCAAACAAACTCTCAACACATAAAATTTATTGGATGATTATATGCAATAAGTCCGACCAATCAATTATTTCAGTGAACATATATTAAATATAGTTACATCTAATAAGAAAATAGAACTCTATATAGGATACAAGTCTGATCAATGCGAATGTTTCCAGTGAATATTCAACTTTATGTTATAGGAAAATAGAACTCATTACAATTAATAATGTGTTAATGTATAAATTTCTTATTGTTACAGCGCATCGGGCACCAGCGCGGTGGCCATCGACAACAAGATCGAGCAAGCTATGGTGAGTCTCTAGGTTAATTAATTAATTACCAATTGCATACATAATTAATCAAAGTCAAAGTCCAAGCCCTTCGGATCTATTTTCTTGATTTTAATAATCAAGTCACGTCAGTCGTCGTTCAGGATGTTAATGTTATATAATTTATAAAGAAACCATGAAATTTTAAAATGCAATTCTATATAGCCAACTAAACAAAATAAGGACACAAGGACAGTTATTTAATAAGAACACATGATGTAAACCCAATTATAAGATAACTAATGATCACCAAAGGAATTTTACCGCGTTCTTGCAAATGTAAATGTAGGAATTTTAGAATAACTTTATCTCTATTTACTATACCTATCGAACGTCATATTATTATACAATGCTCTACGTGCCTTGTATACTAAACGCTCCTTTGTAAATGCCGCCTGCGATTATCATAATTGGACCTGAATAGAGGAAATCGCATGTAATAAATGCAATTAGATTTATCCAGTCGTCACATTGATTATCTAACAAAAAACTCTCCAGTACCTATAGGTTTTTTGTGCTTATTAGGTCTGTCGTATAGATTTTTTATTGTGCTTATTATGTAGTTGTAATGAAATCAATGGCGTACATAAATATCACTAGTTTAAGATATAGAAAACCTCCGAATACAGAAACGCTACTCAAATTTGGGACACTGCTTAAAAAGTTAAGTGGACATTACATGTCAGAATGTCTGTCAGAATATTTAAATGTTAAGCAAGACTCAAACTTTGGTTAGCGTTTCTGTATTAGGGGGGTAAGCTACCTGTGAGCAGGTTAGTTTTAAGTATGAACTAAGCAAAATTAAATAATATCACGTTCTGAAAGCAACTCTGTTTGATACAAAACCTATGATGAGGCTTACCTGTGATGGACTTAATAACGAAATGATCATTTTCTGAGTACAGTTATCATTTGAAATATCCATTTCTTTGATTGTTTTAGTTGTGTTATTAGCTCTCCTCTCCTCTTTTGTGTCACTCTTGCCAGAGGGGCAGTGGTCAAGATGTAGGTGGTTTGGAGGTTGATGTTGCTCGCCTCACGATGTCCAGCCATCTTTCTCTACTTGTGGTGTTCCTTGTTCACTAATGCATTAAAGGAATGTGGACTATTTTACAAATTCTTGTACCAAACTCGTAAATTTCTACAGGTGCGTTGTTAACCTATGCATAGTTAAGTCTGTTGTACAGTTTGGCCGCTCGCGCTGGAAAGTGCGTTTTTGACATGTGCTGTCAGTTTCTTAAGTCTACTGAATTAGGTAGGCGTTTTCATTATTCGAAAGACGACAACCGATAATAAACTCTATATTGTCGACATAAAATACTGACAGGATCTCTCAAAAAACGCATTCTATAAACGGCCACACTGTAGTCGCTTTTCACTCTTCCTACATTACAGTAGAACTAGGTATATCGAAACAGAATTAAATCAGTCATCCATAGATTTTCTCTCACGTTTCACGTCCCATGGAGAAAATGCTGACACCAAAAGGTCCGTAGTTACTCACGGGTCCCTTATCTGCTGCATTGATCCGATGTTGTGATGCAGTTGGAACGCACTATTGGAGTATGTAGGCCTCTCGTCATTGTGAACGCGTGTCAGTGGGCCATGTTGGTTCCGCCTGCGCTCAATGCACAGCAATCGCGAGACGCGTGCAGCGTGGAGTACCTAACTACATACATACAAACATTAATGAAACACGCCTATCCCTGAAGGTATAAGCAGAGGTGATTAGTCACCCACGTTTCGCTAGTTCCCATGTGGCGACTTGTCGAGCCTTAGCCATCTAAGTCGTAGTATGCTGTTAGGTTATTTAAGAGGAACGCTGCTGCCCATTACTCATTTCTGCCTAAACCGTAGTCGCCTTTTACGACAACCACGGGAGAGATTAGAATTTAGAATAATTGAAGTCAGCTCTGCACCGTAAGGCACCATACTTAACTATATTTTACAAATCCCGCTCAGTTAATTACAAAACCCTTGATGCACAGTCGTATCGAATTTTAATTGCCGATAACACCGCACGGAAATAACTCTTAATATCAATGTAGTACCGGTGGGCATTCTGGCGCGTATTAATAGAGTAAATGGAATATAACTGCGCGTGCCAAAAATGGTGAGCCCAAGGTCTCACACTGTCCAATTGTAAATAGATACGCGGGCACTTCTAACTAACTGGGCCAACGTAACATACAACACGTGGGCGACTCTAGACTAGAAGAGGTCAGGGGGTCTAAAATGGCCAGTTTAAGCGATATCGCCAAAGCAATTCATTTTTCTGAATACATTTTATATTTATAAAAACAAGCCGTGTAGTGACGGTAGAGCAGAATACAAATGTCACCAACTCCCCTCCGGGTGTCGTACAAGGCGACTAAGCGTAGGTGAATACGGCGATGAGTAATGGGCAGCAGCGTTCCTCTTATACCAGCTAGCAATGTACTGCGATTTACGTGCCCGTTAGATGGCAATAAGCTCGCCACCTATTACATCGGACCTAAAATGGGTGTTAATTGACCTCTGCTTACTGCTGATATAGGCATTAAAGAGGTTATTTCACGTATATCCAATTAATGTGAACCATTTTACTAATACTTGTACAAGACTCTCAAACTGCTAAAAAATTTTACAGACACGACAACGACAAGTAACTCCTTTTTAAGATTTGCAATCTTATTCACAATAGGATCACGAAAGAAGTTGCAGATGTTGCCTTTTTAGTACAGCCCCAGTTGTGATTACGATTTCCACCAACTCTAAACACTGCTCAATTTCCTTTATTAAACTGACCCCCGAATACAGAAACGCTACTCAAATTTTGGGGACTGCTTATCAAGTTAAGTGGACAGTACCTGTCAGAATTTGTATGGAAAAACGTCAATTTTGACAATAATTAAATGTTAAGCAGGTCTCAAACTTTGATTAGCGTTTCTGTATTCGGGGGTGAGACAACCAAACGGCGTCCCGTTTTTTCACCCGCGTTTGGATCGCACTAATACTTCATGGTACGGCCACAGGATTGCTTGCAGTAGTGACGCCTTTATAGGCGCTTGCGTAAGCGCAATCTCCCGAGAAATTATCCGTGTTTATAATAGCAATAGGCGCGGCGCTTCGTAACACACCGTTATTTAGATCGGACCCGCCGTAGAATCTCTAACGACTTCCTCTTTTTAATGGCCAGGAAACACGTCCCGCTCTGTCCCCGGGTGTACTATTATGATGCACACAGGTATATTGTTTCTTGAAATGGTACTTCTACTAAGCTCTGCGAATGGTCTCTTTGTCAATGTCATGGTGGAATCCAGTGGTTGTTACTTCCAGGAAATGGATTTGCTATTGCACGGCATAATGATAATCGAATCGATTTATCTCTATCATAAACTGTAACTATCAGTAGTGACCAATTGATAACCAAATAAATAAATATTTCTTACTCTCACACCTATCATCAAGCCGCTATCATAAGCGCTTGTGTTGTTGGTGATGGACAAACTTTAACTAATATCTAATATACCAAAATCTCATATAACAGTGTTTGTTATTGAATTCCTGCAAAACGGCATGACCGATTTTTTTTGGTAGGTTTGAGAATAGGCTAAGGTGTATTTTTTTTGTTGTGTTATCACAATATTCCTCCTTTTTTTGTTTCTTACAATGCCAGCGAGCTATCAGTAAAATGCTGATACGCTATTTGCAGTTTTTATAAACAGGAATTGTTTATAAGAACGTTTTACGGAGAAAGTCCAGAGGAGCAACATCGCGTACGTACACATACCTAGTTACTTTTAACAAAGCTATAATTAAAGGACGCGGGTCGACCTCGATCCCTTTAGCGTATATTTTTATCTCTCCTGTGACAACGCGCGCGCGCGTGTGGGAATCGATCGCGCATAACATATTACATAGGTACCGAGTTCATTGTCACCCTGCGGAAAACGAATTACATACATACATACATAAATTACGCCTATATCCCCGAAGGGTTAGGCAGATGTGAACTAGCACCCACGTTTCGCCAATTATGTCAGGTTCCATGTAATAGGTGGCGAGCCTATTGCCATTTATCGGGCACAAAAGTCGCAGTGCTATTATTCCTCATCACTGATTTATCCTTAGTCGCCTTGTACGACACCCACAGGAGAGATTTGGGGTGGTGACAATTGTATTCTACTCTGCCGTCACCACACGGCACAACGAATTACATATGTATATTAGTATAGATATTTCCCAAAATGCCACTGTTACTTTGCTTATTTCATCACACACTAGATACTATAACTAGTATTTGTTATGGCCACTGCATTATTATAATCATCTTATATATTAAAAATCTCTTGTCACAGTATTTGTTATTGAACTCCTCCTAAACGGCATGACAGATTTTTGTGTATATTTGGTAGGTGTAAGAATAGGTCGAACTATTTTTTATATCCCTTAGGTATAACAGCAAAACAACGTTTTGCTGGATCAGCGCGTGTGTTTCTCTTATATCAAATCATTACAACTGTAAACTTATTTCCGAGTAAACCTATAAAAGTGAAAATCTAGTCTAGTTCTTTCCTTGTTCGTCTAATCCCGAACAATAATATTGACGTAATCGAAGCAATTCTTAATCACATGTCAATATCAACAAGTACAATCCTACAAATATAATTTCCACTTGGGACCAGTTATTCCAACAATTAACAGTTACTTGCTCTATCTAATTATCCCACCAGTACAAACTTAATAAATCTTTCATTGATGCAAACCGGCTCCACACGGCAGCAACATTAAGACCCTGTACTGTTTGTGAAGTACGCGCGATCGAAAGTTTCGTTAACCATTGCTCTTTATAAAGGGCGTTAGTAAAATTGTGTAGAGTTTCCTACCGGTAATGTACTCGAAATCGCCGAATAATTCGCGCGTAAATCGCTCTACCCGAACAGGCTACAAGTGTCCAAGCATCGAAGAGAACGAGTCACGTGACCAGTGCGCGAAACCTGTCTACCTTGACGTACTCAATTTTGCCCGATGCTGGATTTATGATAGACGCCTGAATATTGTAACTATTGGCGATTTGTAAACGACTGTAGGTATGTTGGTTGACTTACAGCTGTAGTATTATGTCGTAAGATGCCGCCCGCCTCTGCTCTACTCGCGTTACGTCACCGCAGATATGTTTACTAGCGCCCGGTTGATGTGTAGAAACCATAGCTCACACCACTGACCTTATTTCACGCATCTGTTCAAACATACATTTCTTTTTTAATCTTCTTTTATGTATTCACCGGTACGGCGTAGCAGAAAACATACGGACGGTTTTCCTTCCTAGAGTGGCTACTTTTTAACACAACTCACTTGAGGTGATTGTAATTGGAGAGTTACCCGAAGACATTCCCAATAAATATTTTCTTGCACTCACATAAGTACTTGTGTTATGGATACTAGATGACGGTATTTTTTAATATACTTAATAATTATAATTGTTTTAATATATTACATAAATATATAATAACCATGGCTCGACAACAAATCCATTACAAACTTTTGCCTCTACCGGAATTGGAACCCGGTACCCGTTGGTCAACAGCCAGTGACCATTCGACTAAACCCGCCGTCGAATGCTGAAGAAAATAAAGTCAGAAAATTTTTGAAAAATTATTGTCCTGTCCTTCGCAATCCCGGCAGAGGTGTCCTGAACTCTCTTTGTAATCGTTCTTTCTATAATTTATATTATTTAATATAAAAAAATCTCGTGTCACAGTGTTTGAAATGACTAGATCAATAGAAATGGCTAGATCGATTTTTATGAAATTTGTTTATATATGGTAGGTCTTAGAATCGGTCGCAGTCTATTGTTTATACTCTTGTGATAAGTTTAAAACATCGTATGCCGGCCGGTTCAGCTAGTGCTCAAATAAAAATTGTATCATCAGTGTGTGTGTGTGTGTGTTTGTGTGTGTGTGTGTGTGTGTGTGTGTGTGTGTGTGTGTGTGTGTGGTGTGTGTGTGTGTGTGTATGTCAAGGTTTTTATCCACTCGGACTTAGCGCCAGTGACTTCCTTTTCCCCTCGTTTTGGGCATACGACTAGCATGGACCAGACGTGACCTGCAGGGCTCACCTCGCCAAGAATAGACGCGGAAGGAAAGCCGACACGTGTTCTGGTATGCAGCCAGTTCGTGAAACAAGCAAGCAGTGAAACCCTTGGGGTCGCACGAGTCCCAATCGAGATCGGCCGTCGCGTAAGTTGCGACTGAGACCCCGTTCAGTAATACGCGAGAGCAACGAAACGCGATAGGGTGCATTTCCACCAGAGCTGTGCGAGTATGCGTTGCGAAGAATGTGTTTGAGGAGAACCAATAGAATAACTCTATTTTCAAATACCGTGATTCTATTGGGTCTCCTCAAATACATTCTTCGCAACGCATCCTCACACAGCTAAAAGCACGCTTAGGTATATACATTGCTCGCTGTTAAGCAGCATTTTTGTATGTTACTTGCAGAATAAATATATTATTATTCATTAGTAAAATATATTGTGCACGAAAACGCAGAAGAATTCGGGCGTGTAAATCGCCTCATCTGGACAGCTAGCTCTAACCGGCCGGCTCCCAGTGCGCACGCGCCAGATCCAAATCGCGGCACGAAGCCGTTGCGAACCAGGAAATGCTTGCTGCCGTGGAGAAAATCTCCCCAGGGAAAAGAACATATTTTCCTCTCGCTCTAACTCCCACTAAATCCTGAGACAAAACACTGTCATGTGGTGGAGAGAGATTTTATGCACGTCCCGTGCTAGGCATACTGGTGGTTTTCTCGGGAAATGTACTCCCGGAGCCGCATAATGAAGTTGTCACGTTTGCGGACGGCGACTATGGGAATCAATGCGTCACGATCGCTCCTCTACATATTCGGTATCGTTTGGCTCAATGGCGGAAAGGTCAATTCAATTACACATACAATTCTCGGGCACCACCTTAACTGATTGAGAAATTAGAGCCTCATTCGCGGCGATTTTCTTTCTGTTTCAATTTGTACTGCTTCATGAATAGAAATTAATTGAAAGTAGAGTACTTCTATAATAAAGTGTTGGGATGGGATGGATCCATCATCACCGGACCTTCAATATCCACACTTTTGGGGCACAGGCCTTCATGGAGAGAAGAATATAGTTAGGTACTTAATTTTGCTGTGTGGTGACGGCGACTAAATACAATTCTCACCAAACCCAATCTCGCTCGTTGGGTGTCGTACAACTGGGCTAAGGACTGCAACAGTGATAAAGAATTGCAGGCGGCAGCATTCCTGTTATAGGTCCTGGCAATGTACTGAGATTTATGTGCCCGATAGATTAGGCTTCGCCCCATATTACATGAAATCTATCATAATTAATTGGCGGAATATGGGTATTAATACTGCGAATTGGTTTTATGCATGTAGGCATCTTCATTTTACTTGTATTTTACAAACTAAAATTTAACACTATAGTTTATGTTTAGCTACGGGGGTTAACCATACATTTGGAGAGCAATAACTTTGTAGCAATAGATACTGTTGATCGCAGATTGATATTGCCATGTGCTTATTAAATTGAAAACGAATTTATATTCAACCCCCGATTTATCATTTATCATAGTCATTATCGATTTACTCAAAGAAATCGATAGTGGATAATACAGATAGCGATTGAAGTTAACACATTTTGCTGTGTAAACAGATGTGATACATTACCTATCGTTTGATATATGCGCACACAAATCTAACT
Organism: Cataclysta lemnata; assembly: GCA_963931975.1. Lineage (NCBI taxonomy): Eukaryota > Metazoa > Arthropoda > Insecta > Lepidoptera > Crambidae > Cataclysta > Cataclysta lemnata. Next base: position 3,181,694 of record OZ008340.1, on the reverse strand, counting down.
AGGTAGGTATTCGATTTGTAAGTAAACAACATGTGTTGTGTAAGAAGAATAATATGTAATCGGATTTTTTTTCAAAATATTTACATTTTCCCCAATCGGACCAATCGCGAGGCGGTAGATTATCGCGTGATATTTTTGAATTGCGTAGAATATTTTCATGAAGCGTTTACGATTATGTATTGTTAACTTAAGAGTGTTTATTGACATTGTATATCTAATATTATATAAACATCTCATGTCACAGTGTTTAATATCGAACTCCTCCGAAATAACTCGACCTATTTAAAAAAAAATTGTGTATGCATATTTTGAAGGTGTAAGAATAGGTGTAGGCTATTTTTATACTCCTAGGTGATAAGGGTAAAACAACGTTTGCCGGATCAGAAGTAAATAAAATATGTACATAAATAAAAATATTATAATAAAAAAATCTATAGTTTCAATAACGTAAACAGTCATAAAAAGGTCTCTTGATTTTATTTGTACAAAAGACATTCGAGTGGTCGTATATTTGGCAACGGGATCCTGGGACGATTAAAATTTTATGGTCCCAAACTCCTTTTGAACTTCAACAAACACGACCACGGGCCATATTATACCCGACAATAATTTATGTGTTGGATAAATATTGTAAATTTGTAATCTGATTTACCTACCGTAAGAAGAAATTTGTCAGATTACTTTAGTTCATCTGTCCAGTTTCAATTTAATTCTGAAAGGATGTTAGGTAGGTGCCTTATTTATTGCCGCACTTAGAGACGTCAATTAACTTTAATGAGTATTTAAAGCCAAAAATTTTTTATTCAAATCTAGACCATAGACCCGGCAAGAATAGCGACTAGTTTTGAATTGTCATTTATTGACGCTAAGTACTCATTAACGTTATTTGACGTCTCTGAGTCCGGCAGTTAAACTCTTAAAAGGGATGACAAGAAAAGGTTGGTAAAGTAAATCTTGGTTAAGTAAAAAACTGAACTTCATTTTGTTACTGTTGTAAGTTTTGTCTTTAAGTCTTTTTTAATGTTTATTTTTGCATAATACATACAATATGTCACTCCTTTCTTCCACAGGGGTAGGCAGAGATCAGTTCTTTCCACTTGCTAGGATTCTTACATTTACTTCTTTCCCTTCATCCAATCTCACTAGGTAATTTCTTGCGTGTGCCCGTCGGTTTCGCGTACTCTTGTCCTGACCCTTTTTTGAAGGAATTTTAATGTGATTATGAAAGAACCCACTAGGCCTTTCCATTTCTCCATTCACTTCCACCATACAAATCCTTTTTGTCATTCTCCTTTCTCTTTCTCAATTCTTGTCATTACGTCTTCTTTCAGACCACACCTTTCTCTTATCCACGTTGTTTTGTTTCTTTTTTCATCGAATAAACCCAATTTTACTTGACGTATGCCAAGCCCTTTTACTCAGGAACAAACAGCGTATTGCTACTCACTTTACATACGTAGGTAAGTAAGATCAGCTAACTGAGGTCACATCTTAGTGGTTATAACGAATACCGCCGGTGAGCACATGCTATCGTTTGTTTTGTTCTTTTGAACTTCCTTATCGAGCCGAGATAGCGAGCGAGCGTCAATACTTGTTTACATTGTACCTACTCGTAATTATAGATATATTTTTTCAATTTGTTACCAATAATGGCCGCTGCAATCAGCGTGATGCCATCAGGAAGACGATAGCACCGCTCGTCATGAAAGTGGGGTCACGGATTTCGCGATAACAGCTGTTGCAAAATTAGCTGTGTTTCAGTATTCTATTTTTTTTTTAATGTTAGGCAGGGAAGCTCTTGCCCTTCACATCACTTGATGGTGACGATAAGGGCCGAAGATGGAATCTAGCTTCGCCTGGAACCCCCAACCACAGAGGGACTGGCTATCTTATCAGAATTGTCGGAACACAATAATACATACATACATACATAAATCAGGGTAGGCAGAGGTGAACTAGCACCCACGTTTCGTCTATTATGTTAGGTCCCATGTAATATAGGTGGAGAGCCTATTGCCATTTATAGGGCACAAAACTCGCAGTACATTGCTATAATTGCTAGGTGGTATAAGAGGAACGCTGCTGCCCATTCCTCATCATTGATTTATCCTTTAGTCGCCTTGTACGACACCCACTGGAGAGATTTATGCTGTTCACATTATTATTATGGCCACAGGTTTTTTTTATTGTTTAATACGACATAGTTCACTTTACTCTGCGGTTGGCAAAAATATGTCTCAACTTCAGCAATCGATCGGTGAAATATTAATATGTTTAGAATCTTGAAACCCGCAGACACGTAGGCGTGGAATTGTAGCAGAGAGTTGTAGTGCTAAAATAGATACTTACTTTGCTCCTGATATTTGGCAAAGAAACACAGCTTGTGTTAAATATTCATTTCGATTGTAATAATTCAAAATTATTGATAAACACACGCAGGGTTTTGTTTGTTGATCTAGAATCAGGATCTGTTCGTTCTATGTGTAATAAATGATTTGGTAATAAATGATTCAATCAGTATTGTATTAACTACAGAAATAACGACATTATTCCGTACACCGATAGTGGATATGATAATAGGTGCAATTATAAAAAGCATTTCTTGTGTAAATATTCCAATACAAACACACCCAACCACCCAACTTGCAATTATGTGTCACGATTATTTATAGTATCATATTGTATTCACCAAGTTAACTGATATATTTATGTACCATCTTTGTGCCTTCGAAATATATTTAACAGCAGCCACTGTCACATGTGTTTGAACATATGGCGGTGGCGTATAAGAACCAATGCGCAGTTGTAATATTTACCATGGTACAATTTGGGTATATTGTCAAGTGAAATTAATTGTAAACACAGCGAAATATTTTAGAAGTGCGCTCACTGTTTGAGAACATCTGTATTGCGTTATAGATCAAGAGCGTAATATTCATATTTATTCCACATTTGTTGCGAGACAGTGTGTTGACAGATGTTATAAACTATCGTTGACTTGCAAATCGTGTATTTTAATTATTGCGTATTGGAAGTGATCTACAAAAACGTATTTCTAAGTGCACATTTCCAAACATTGAAAATTGTACTCCTTTCCAAAAGGAAGGAAAAAAATTATAATTTTCATTTATATAACAACCATGTTATAATAACCTAGTACCTACCTAACCGTGTGGTGACGGCAGACAAGACAACTGTCACCAGCCCCAATCTCTTCCGAGGGTGTCGTACAAGGTGGCTAAAGTTTAAAACAGTGATGAGGAATAGGCAGCAGCGTTGCTCTTCTCGGGAGGACGTGTGCTACGTAAGTCACATTCGTGTATATTCCCATTAAAGTATACACTGGCCCTACAACTTTTACACCGGCGCATTTGGGAAAACAGTCTGTATGACCATAAACGTATGCAAATGAACGCGACTCCATAGCAGAAAGTATCTGCCAATGCACGGTCCGCTACCGTTGACTTGCCTTTACTAGAAGAAATTTATTAGTCTAGGACCTTCAATACAAATGCGAACTACTAATAAACTAACGAACCGCAATCTTAAGCTTTAGGATTAGGAACCATTTTCGAGGCAGTCTTATTTGTATAACCTATTCTGTTCTGTTCTTATACTAAAGCAGATTGAAGCGGTTACAATATTCAAGGCCACATATCGCTTACTGAAATTAAACTGAGACAGGAAGTGGATCCTAGGCAGAATGATTTGGTATTTCGCTTGTAGCACAAAAGACTATTAGTGAAGACTAGTTTCCTCCTTTTTTAAAAAATTCCAGGTTCAATATTATGTCTACCGAAAACTTCGACGAAATTAACCGCAGTTTTGTCACCAACTCACTGCTGGTGACGGAAGAACAGAAAACAATTGTCGTCAACTCAATCTATCCCTCTAGTTCCGTTTATACCACCTAGAATAGACTTGCCTAGTTATTACACGGGACCAAATATACTTGGCGAAATGTAAATTGTACCTACTACAGTTCTTCCTACCTCTTCAATAGGAGTGATATGCGTATGTATGTATCATTAAAATATGCGTAAGTATCAATCAGAAGAGAAATCCCACCAAAGAGCAAAACACCAATATATCTTAGATACCTAATGAATAACAGTATTTATATTCATAAATTTAGTCATTATTAAGGCTATATATTAAACCTTGATTTAGCTTAAATTTTATTCAATCACACTTAATATATACACACACTTAATATATACACGAACAACGGTAAATACTACGAACGCGACACTCGAATTAATATATTTAATGCGTCACATAATTTTTATTTTGCTTAAAAGCATTATTGGCGCGTAGAATAGTGACTTATATACCTATATTCCTTTTTAATTAAATGAATTATTGCTTGTTATGAAACGATTCTTTTATTATAACCAGTTAAGTTTGTAACAAGTTATCTTTGTTTTGTTCGTGTGCGATGATGTCATGCGTTAATTTGTAATTTTATGTTATGGTCACACGAGGAGCGTACGTTTTTCCGGCGTCTGTTTGTTTGTATATGTATTCGTCTTTTATTTTGTTTCGAGTGCCCCTGTAGCGTGCGGTGCTTATATTGCTGATCATGTCTCAAATTGGAGCGTGACTGTGTTTTATATTAGTTTTATTTTTACACTCAACCGCATTAAATTGTGAAAACCTGCATCCACGTCAATATTAGGCCGGATATTTTAAAAGACGACGACGTGTTGAAATTCCAAACGGCTCTATCACCTTCAACAAACATTTTGCCTATGTTGTGTGGTGGAATCAAAACACAATATTGCTATCGCGGGGCCTTGAACGAGTTATATAATCAATAGCACGATTTGGGTACGCAGTTGCGTCGTTAGTTCACTGTACTCTTGATTAGGATATCGGGCGAGCAGCCTACAATACAACGCCCAGAGTTTTAGTGCTATTTGTGTCTTCCAAAAGTGTTTCATCTTATCGCGACCTCGTAACATGTTTTTCGTGTTTGATGCCCGCTATCGCGCAGAGAATGTTTTAACAACACCGCCACGTGTGCACACTCGAACTGATTCCGAACAATTTACACGCGATCTGTCCAACGAACCTCCAGTTTTGCATTAAGCCAATTGATTGTTGTCAATGGCCGCCAATGAATCCATTGGCGCGACGTCAACTCAATCTGCAATGGTGACGCGGGCGCTAACGAGGTCCGGAGCCGACCGGTGTAAATTAAACAATCATTCTCCCACTTGAAGGTCGGGACTCCCACTCACTCCACCGTTAACAAGTCCTCATCAAGACTATTCGTGATCCGATCTAATTATATCTCCAGACAAGTCACCCCAGGCCATCCAGGTACCTACATGCTGTTTGGTGCCTGCCTGCCTATCTATATGCACGGCCTGAGTCATCAAGAGGCAAAGAGCGAATTTTACGTCAGTCAAAATCCGTAGGCGTCTGGTAAAAATATAAATTCTTAATATAAATAAACGGCTTGCGATGAGGTGCATGCCGCCGCGCCACGTTCTCACTCCAAATGAGTTATGGCTCTGAAAACAATCTTTCGCACATTACAATGAGTTGTTGTAGCAAATAAAGGTGAGAATATTTTTGGAAACTTATTTTCCTGATACATAAATACACACTTATGTCACGGCTTTCTGCCACGGGGGTAGGCGGAGATCACATCTTTCCACTTGCTACGGATCCTTACATACTTCTTTCGCTTCATCCAATCTCATTATGTCTTTATGCATGCCCTTCGGTTTCGGGTACTCCTGACCTGGCCCTGATGTATTATTTCTCAATAAGTTTCCGTTAAATTTCAAACTTCTTTCATATAAAAATCAAATAATAACGAGTTGTAGCAAACTTGATGATATCGTAAACATACTGAGCTTACTGTATCAAATTTGGCAGATGATTAAATTCGACCCAACACCGCTAATTGTTTTATTTTGGCCAGCTGCAGTGGTGCCGCGGAATAACCCTTTATTGGTGGTGCCCGAAATAGACTCCAATGAGATTTAATTGGCCCCAACGAACTGGCGATCGTTTATGTAATAAACATCGCGGCCGCGGTGCCATTACACATTAGCGTGTCCGATTCTAATTGCAGTAGTTCTCGGTGTTTAAGTAGCTAAGCACCTATCTGATGTGCCAATATTGATTCTTGATACAACAATGTGTGTGTGAACAGTAAACTGTCTACTTGTTAGTTTTGTTGCGCCAACATAACTCTATGTGTATTGTTATTAGGTTGTTCCAATAACAAATTGCTACTGTCAACTTCGATTGAGATACAGCTGTCGATTAGCACTTTTTTATATAATTACAACTTTTTGTAATCAGTTATTTGTTTTTGTATTTATATACTTATATAATCCAACGTAATTGGTTTTTAATCAATATTTTTATTTTAATCTGTCTACAAAGGCCTTATCTTAACATCGGTGTGTGCCCGAACAGAAAAAAAAACAAACAAACTGATCAAAACAACCAACCAACCATCAATCGGTGTCAACACAGGCTGTGTTGCCGAGTTCAGGGTGCACGTATGGACCGCGTGGCGGGTGACGTGTGCCGCCGCCATTTTATATAGGACGCGCGCGAGCACAGACCATCAGTCGCCCGCTGGTGGTTTGCCCGAGCGAACAACACTCACAGTCACACGCCGGCGCCCCTTATCGCCAGTCGTATATCGTCCGGTTATTGTAGCCAACGACACGTTAATATTGTAATTATTATATTCGCGACCCTGAAAAACTAGTGCACCGCGAACAAACATGATCGAAGTTGTGCAACAACCGCGAGATGGCTGCCTGTACGAGATCAGACAAAAGGGACAAAGGGACCCCTGTTACGTGGTCGTGCCAAATACAAATGTACGTTTTTTATAGGGTTTATACGATACGCAATACGTAAATTTATTTATTTTTTATTTAAAGTGTCTGCCGCGCCGTGTATGTGTTCGTTTTTTTTTATTTTATATTTTATTATAGTCCGTGTGTTTATTTATGCTTAAACGAGAAACATGTTTACTTATGCGACGGGCTTGGTTAATGACTTTGTGATATCATGAATTTTTATCAGGATTATTTATTCGCCGCTATAGTTGTTTTTGCGGAGTAGTTTTAATGGTTCGGCGTTTAAGAGAAGTGTAATAAATGATGTATGTAATAAATGACTGCGGAGCAGAATAAAATTGTCACCACCCTCTATCTATCCTACGGGTGTCGTACAAGGCGACTGAGGGTTGAGACAGTGACTAGTAATGGGCAGCAGCGTTTCTCTTATACCACCTAGCAATATACTGCTATTTATTTGTTCGATATAGGTATGGCATGGGCCTGGCGAAACGGTGTTGATTTAAGCAATATACTACGATTTATGTGCTCAATAGATGGCATGGGACTTAACATGGCTTGCGAAACCTGGGCAGACTGTCCCACTCAGAGTCGTCAATTAAGTTTAATAAGTACTTAATTAAAAAAAAAATTAGAATCTAGGCCATAGACACGGCAAGAATACCGACTAGTTTTTAATTGTATTATTTTTTTGTATTAATTTTTTCATTAACGTTTATAGACATCTCTGAGTGCGGCAGTTAGATTCACTTCTGCCTGCCCCTTCGGGTTAGAAATACCTACTTGATGTATCTGAATTAGACGATGAGACGATAACTCTTAGCATTCCATGGATTCACCGTGCGGGTGCTAGTGTGGTAACGAGGGAGGTCAGTGGCAGCGCTTGGGACTTGTGGCCCAAGTGTAGGTTTACATTATTATTATGTATTAAATTAAAATAACACTCTTTTCAATGTTGTTTCAGGATCTGGTTAAGAGCCACCTGATGTTCGCGGTGCGCGAGGAGGTGGAGGTGCTGAAGGAGCGCATCGCGGAGCTCATGGAGAGGATCAACCAGCTCGAGGTGGAGAACACGT
>OZ008340.1:2975932-3173582 GCA_963931975.1 Cataclysta lemnata | reverse complement strand
TATGAGTGTAACAGGAAAGTTTTAGTGAGAGACTCGCCCGCTTTGCAGTAAGTTGGTCCTGTTGTTTGGATGCAAGTCTCACAGGAAACTTTTCGTGCGAGACTCGCCCGCTTTGCAGTAAGTTGGCCTTGTTGTTCGGATACCACGTTTCTACTCGCATTGTTATAGGTGAGACTCGCCCGCCTAGCAGTAAGTTGATATAAGGCAAAAAATTAAAAGGCTAGGTATACACATAATAATAATTATACACTTTTCGATGGCAAATTAAATAAAAAATTGTAAACTGATAGTAGTAGATTTGAACGATAAATATGCAATATGAGCCTTTCTTTTTTGTCGCTCGAGGTAAGATCTAGATCTAGTTTTATGTCACCCCCTGACCAGGAAGTAGGAATAACCCCCAAATACAGAAACGTTACTCAAATTTTGAGCACTGCTTATTTATTTAAGTAGACAATACCTGTCAGTATGCGTATGGAAAAACGTCAATTTTGACAATACGTAAATGTTACACAGGACTCAAACTTTAAGTAGCGTTTCTGTATTCGGGGGTTAGTTAATGAGAAGTGGGTAGTCGAGTTCACTTTATGGTCAGGTGCGACATAAAAACATTGTGTATTACCTATATTAAAAATTTGTCCGTCATCTGGTATCCTTAACACAAGTGCTTAGGCTACTTACCAACTTTGGCCCAGATGATGGTGCAAGTCTAAGAAAATGTTTACATTACCTATTTATTCCTGTTTATTCTTCAGGGAATACCTGCAGACGCTTTGCAACGGGCTGTACGAGACGCTGCGCCCGCACATCATCCACATCAATCACCTGGAGACGCTGGCCGAGCTTTGCGTCATATTGCGCGTCGAGGTCATCGAGGAGCAGGTCAAACATGACCGTCAGTACCTGAGTTTTCTTACATACATACATAAATCACGCCTATATCCCCGAAGGGGTAGGCAGAGGTGAACTAGCACCCACGTTTCGCCAACTGTGTCAGGTCCCGTGTAAAAGGTGGCGAGCCTGTTGCTATAAATCGGGCACATAAACAGCAGTATAATGCTAGGTGGTATAAGAGGAACGCTGCTGCCCATTCCTCATCGCTGATTTATCCTTAGTCGCCTTGTACGACACCCACGGGAGAGATGGGGGTGGTGACAATTGTATTCTACTCTGCCGTCACCACACGGCGGTGTGGAGATGTGACTTGACACTGACATTTTGTGATGTTAGGTCCCATCAGTACCTGAGTTTTCTTGCTTGCACGCATTTGTCCCCGAAGGGGTGGAGATGTGACTTGGCACTGACATTTTGTGATGTTAGGTCCCTAGCAGGGGCGGGCCCATTGCCATCTAGCCGGGCACGTAAATCGCAGTATACTGTATGTATATTACTAGATCGTATAACAGGACCGCTGCTGCCCTCATCACTATTTAGTTATGATGATGATGGCTTGTTTGGTAGAATAGTCGGATCGCTGACTGTCGGCCAAGAGGTCCCGGGTTCGAATCCTGGCAGGGGCAAATGTTTGTGTCATTTAAAAATATTGTAAAAATATAATTAAGGTAAATTAAAAATATTGTAAGGAAAGTTTAGAAATGTTTAAAAGGAACTTTTAAGAATTATTATTCGATAAGTAGGTAATCGTGAAACAGTGTATTTCTTTTATCCGAGTACACTTTAGATTGAATCCAATCATCATCGTCCGCACCCTTCCCTTTGCCATTGCGCTGCCTCCAGCGAGCCTGAGCGCGCTCGGTGCGTGCGCGCGCGCGCTCCTGCAGGACGCGCAGGAGCGCCTCGTGTTCCGCGCGCACGTGCACCTGCGCGCGGACGTGCTGCACTACCGGCCGGCGCCAGGGGACCTCGCCTACCCGGACAAGCTGGAGATGATGGAGGTACTGCGAACTTTAAACGGCTACACATTACATACATACATATATCACGCCTATATCCCCGAAGGGGTAGGCAGAGGTGAACTAGCACCCACGTTTCGCCAATTATGTTCGGTCCCATGTAACAGGTGGCGAGCCTATTGCCATATATCGGGCACATAAATCGCAGTACAGATTTATATTGCTAGGTGGTATGAGAGAAATGCTGCTGCCCATTACTCATAACTGTGTTTACCCTTAGTCGCCTTGTACGACACCCACGGGAGAGATGGGGGTGGTGACAATTGTATTCTGCTCTGCCGTCACCACACGGCATACTAATTAATTATAATAATATCATAATAACGACGGCCGCCTTAGTCGAATGCTCAGATAGCTGGGTATTGGCTAAGAGGTCCCGGGTTCGAATCCTGGTAGGGGCAAACTTTGTGGTGACCACTTGTGATGTTTGTTTCCGAGTCATGGTTGTGTATATGTTTATGTAGTATATTTTCAACTTTTATATACATAATTATATTAAAAATATGTCCGTCATCTAGTATCCATAACACAAGTGCTTAGGCTACATACTTTGGGCTAGATGATAGGTGTGAGTTTAAAAATATTTATTTATTTATTTATTATTTATTTATTTAATAATAATAGTAGATTTTTCAACATGTGCACAAAACGAATCATTTTTATCGGCCAGGGCTGATAGTAATGTCGAGGATAAAAATGGTTTTGTGGACGAGTTATAAACCCTGCTTTTCACTTCGATTGCGGGGAAATAAAACAGTAGTTCATCATAACATTTCTTAAAATTCAAACTAAAATTAGTACAGTTTTGAATACTGAAGAAAAATGTTTAACAGTTTCTACAATGTAGCTGGGAAATGGATATTTCAATTTTTTTATTTTGCTGTTAGTTTTATGATATTTCAATAATAGTGATAAATGGGTTGCACATAATAGTCAATTTTGTAACTTAAATGTATAATTATTATATATACATGCAGTTTATTTGGGAACGGCCCATACAAAAAATAAACTATCTATCATATTTTGGGAAGTTGTATGGCCGGGTGCAATCTTGGTGGTTGCGGATGTGTTCCGTGGTAGTAAAAGGCAGGGTTCATAAAAGTAACTGATTGTACTTCTAAATATGTACACGGTTACAATATATACAAACTGGACAGTAAACATAAATCGGAAATAATATTTATAAGGCTTAGAAAATAACCATACTCTAGCTCGGAATAAAATTCTCATCTTATTAATTTGACAACTGTCACTTGGTGAAAAACATTGTGTTTGTCAAACATAGACAAACAACAAAGGCGGTCGCATTACAAGAACGCCACACCACCCCCCCACGGAGAAGGAAAACCTAGTAGAAATTATAAACATCTAAATTTGACGCGTCTACCAGACCGAGTAGTGTACGGCGCGGTAGCGATGGCTGGAGTTGGCCTTGGGCGAACAGAAGGTGCAGGCTTTGCAGTCTGCTCTGGATCATCAGAAGACGCAGGCTTTGCAATCTGCTCTGGATGGGTGACAGTGTGTTCAACAAAAGCTGGTTTCACACGATCGATACTGACGACAACACTTTTGCCCTTGATGTCCAAAGTCATAGTTTTGCCATCGCTGGCACGATTAACAACTTTATAAGGACTCGTATAAGGTGGCTGTAAAGGACGTCTAACTGTATCATCCCTTAAGAAAACGTGTGATGCACAAGAAAGATCTTGAAAAATAAAAGTTGATGGTGATGAATGTCGAGATGCAGGAATAGGTCTTACAACTGACATCTTACGACGTAGTTGTACGACAAAATCCGATGGATTGTCAATTACATCAGATGGGGTTGATGAAATAAATAACTCATCTGGCAAACGAAGAGGTTCTCCATAGAGCATCTCCGCGGCTGTGGATTTAATGTCCTCTTTGAACGCGGAACGCATGCCAAGAAGAACGAAAGGAAGTGAACGCACCCAAGAATCATGATGGCACATGAGAGCAGCCTTAAGCTGGCGGTGTACTCGCTCGATCATGCCATTAGCACATGGGTGATAAGATGTGGTCCTTATTCGTTTAGTGGCAAAGTGAATCATCAGTCGACGAAACAGGTCAGACTCAAACTGAGTACCTTGGTCTGTCGTGATGATTGATGGTACCCCAAATCTCGAAACCCATTCTCTAGTTAAGGTGTCTGCCACTTCTTCTGCGGTAATGGAGCGCATAGGCCAAACCTCAGGCCATTTGGTTACTCGGTCAATTGCTGTCAAACAATAGCGATACTCATTGCATAAAGGTAGAGGACCAATAATGTCAATGTGTATGTGACTGAAACGACCAGATGGAAGGTTGAAATCACCTAACGGAGAAGAATTGTGACGTGAGACCTTAGCTCGTTGACAAGCCTCGCAAGCGCGTGCCCACTGCTTACAATCCTTATTGACCGAAGGCCAGACATAACGCTCTGTCAAAAGGCGAGCAGTTGCACGTGCGCCAGGATGGCTTAAGTTATGAAACTTATCGAAAACTGCTTTGCGAAAGGAAGGGGTCAAATATGGACGTGGCTTGCCTGTGGATACATCACAAAAAATGGAAACGTTTGTACCAGGAATGACGACGCTTGTCAACTGGAGACTGGAGCTCTGACGCATGTCTGATAGTTCGTTATCTGACTCTTGCGACTTCGCGAGGGCTTCATAGTCCTGTTCAAGAGCAATAGCTTCGACTCGTGATAAGGCGTCAGCCACGACATTGTCCTCACCTTTAATATACCTAATATCAGTTGTAAATTGACTGATAAAAGACAGCTGATTTAATTGGGCAGGAGGCAGTTTCTCCCTGCGCTGTACGAAAGCGTACAGCAATGGCTTATGATCCGTATAAATAGTGACGCTCTGAACCTCCAAAATATAGCGGAAATGCTGTACACTTTCGTACACCGCCAGCAACTCTCGATAGTAAGTCGGCCACTCTGTCTGCTTTTTAGTAAGTTTCTTACTAAAGAAAGCAAGAGGAAACCAACTATTTGATTTTAATTTTAACATTATATAAATGTTAGAAAAATTAGTACAAAGATTTTAGTGGTTAGAAAAAGAATTTCGAAAAATTATGATCTTGAGGCGGGAATCGAACCCGCGTCCGCTGCTATCCGGGCAGGTGCCTGACCGCTCGGCCACCCAAGATACTTATTAACTTGCCGAAATTCTTCTAACCTTTACACTTCACGTTGTAAGCCAACGGGTACCCTCGCAATGTAGAAATAAATTTCAAACATTCCAAAGCAGATATTTTTACAAATACCGTGCGTTCGGTTAAGCTCGGGTTTGCTTTATAAACTATTTGATTTTAATTTTAACATTATATAAATGTTAGAAAAATTAGTACAAAGATTTTAGTGGTTAGAAAAAGAATTTCGAAAAATTATGATCTTGAGGCGGGAATCGAACCCGCGTCCGCTGCTATCCGGGCAGGTGCCTGACCGCTCGGCCACCCAAGATACTTATTAACTTGCCGAAATTCTTCTAACCTTTACACTTCACGTTGTAAGCCAACGGGTACCCTCGCAATGTAGAAATAAATTTCAAACATTCCAAAGCAGATATTTTTACAAATACCGTGCGTTCGGTTAAGCTCGGGTTTGCTTTATAAACTATTTGATTTTAATTTTAACATTATATAAATGTTAGAAAAATTAGTACAAAGATTTTAGTGGTTAGAAAAAGAATTTCGAAAAATTATGATCTTGAGGCGGGAATCGAACCCGCGTCCGCTGCTATCCGGGCAGGTGCCTGACCGCTCGGCCACCCAAGATACTTATTAACTTGCCGAAATTCTTCTAACCTTTACACTTCACGTTGTAAGCCAACGGGTACCCTCGCAATGTAGAAATAAATTTCAAACATTCCAAAGCAGATATTTTTACAAATACCGTGCGTTCGGGTAAGCTCGGGTTTGCTTTATAAACTATTTGATTTTAATTTTAACATTATATAAATGTTAGAAAAATTAGTACAAAGATTTTAGTGGTTAGAAAAAGAATTTCGAAAAATTATGATCTTGAGGCGGGAATCGAACCCGCGTCCGCTGCTATCCGGGCAGGTGCCTGACCGCTCGGCCACCCAAGATACTTATTAACTTGCCGAAATTCTTCTAACCTTTACACTTCACGTTGTAAGCCAACGGGTACCCTCGCAATGTAGAAATAAATTTCAAACATTCCAAAGCAGATATTTTTACAAATACCGTGCGTTCGGTTAAGCTCGGGTTTGCTTTATAAACTATTTGATTTTAATTTTAACATTATATAAACAGTCCAAGAGGTGCGTCATTAGCCGGATGTTGCAATTGCGTAGCCCTGGACAAACTCCGTTTGCAAACTTCAAATTGCTCCAGTAGTTCAGGCGACCATGTGAACGGTTTATTACCTTTACCATTTGCGGCAACTACTGCATCAATCAATGGAGCTTGAAATTGCGCGGCCTGGGGTACAAATCGACGGTAGTAGTTTAACATACCGAGAAAACGACGCACGCCCTGGACGGTTTTCGGAGCTGGAAAATCCAAAATAGCTTGAACGCGATCCTGAGGAGGGCTTGTACCTTCTGGGCTGACATAAAAACCAAGAAAGGTAAGTTCCCGAACGCCGAAAGTACACTTTGATGAGTTAATGACAACTCCATACTCCTGAAGGCGTTTGAAGAGGATACGCAGATGTTCGCAGTGGAGAGCCTCATCCGCAGAGAAAATAAGAATGTCATCCACGTACGGAAAACAGAAATCGAGACCCCGTGTGACCTCATCGATAAACCTCTGAAAAGTTTGACCGGCGTTTCGAAGGCCAAAGGTCATGAAGGGGAATTCGAAGAGGCCAAACGGGGTAACGATGGCTGTCTTCGGTATATCCTCTTCAGATACCGGGATCTGATGATATGCTTTTACGAGATCTATTAGGCTAAAAACCTTAGAACCCGCGAGATTATGAGCAAAATCATTTATGTGGCGGACTGGGTACCGATCAGGGACAGTTCTGGCGTTAAGGGATCGGTAGTCGCCACAAGGTCGCCAACTACTGTCCTTTTTCAAGGTCATGTGTAGCGGAGACGACCAGGCGCTCTTAGAAGGACGTGCAATGCCAGCTTGGATCATGTTGTCGAACTCCTTTTTTGCTGCTATCAACTTCTGAGGCGCCAGACGACGAGGACGACACGAAATAGGCGGGCCGTCCGTAGTCTTAATGTAGTGCACGGTATTGTGCAAAACATTACGAGGGATTCCAGGAGGCCGAGTGATTTCTGGAAACTCGGCGAGCAGTTTAACAAAATTGGAACCTCCTGTAACGACAACCTTGACACTAAGCTGTTCCGACATTGCTGCAACAGCGGGTGCTGACAAATTCGTTACGCCATCCATCAACTTCTTGAGTCGGCAATCTGGCAAAAGATGGTAATAACCTAAAAAGTCTGAGCCAATGATCGCTGTCGTAACATCAGCAACAACAAAATCCCACACAAATGCTCGTCGAAGACCAAAGTTGAGGTTTAAATGAATAGTGCCATATGTCTTAATACTACTCCCGTTAGCGGCATTAAGTTCATAGTCCGAAGATTTTCGCGGAACTGACAACCAGCTGCGGGGGTAACAACAAAGATCCGAACCAGTGTCAATCAAAAATTGACGCTTTGTCATACGGTCAGTGACAAATAGACGGCGGCCGTGATGTTGGATAGGCTTGCAATCAGATGCCGCCGCTACTGATTGCTTGTGTGGTTTTCCGACGCCCAATTGCATGGAGCAATACACTTGCTGGCATTCGCACCAAATGTGCGATGGTACCTACAGCGTTTACTACCAGGTGTGCTACCGCGTGATGTCGCCTGGCTTCTGGAAGAAGAACGGTTTCGAGATCGAACAGAAGAACCGGTAGATAAAGCAGCAACTTGCTTAGTTAATTCTTCTAATCGAGCCATAACGGTATCGAGCGAGGGCGTGGCAACAGCATACACGTTGGAAGAGCTAGGCTGAGCTTCCAAAATCTTGTCAGCTATATCTGCGATTCTATCGAGGGATAAGTCAGCTTGTGCAGCCAAAATCCCCTGTACGTGCTGTGGTAAACGACGTAAACATAATTGCCGCAAGATGTTATCGTCCGAGAGAGCCGTTCCCGCGAGCGAGCGCAAGTGACGGAGAAATTGGGATGGTCTCCGATCCCCGAGTTCTTCGTCACCAAGAAGGCGCCTCACTCGCTGTTCCTCTGATGACGAAAGTCTGCTGATTAAGGTCTCCTTTAGCTTCTGATACTTACCTTCAGCCGGAGGGTTGACAACGATGTCCTCGATTTCGCCGGCAATCTTGTGGTCAATCTGGCTAAGGACATGACTGTACATCGTGGCATCAGTGTTGATACCAGCAAGCAAAAACTGTGCCTCAGCCTGTGCGAACCACACTGTCACCCTATCAGACCAAAAAGGGGGAAGTTTGACACTCACGCGACATACCTCGCCCTCCCGTTGAGGTTGGGATTCCTTTTGGTCGCGCAGATTACGCAAAACTGCATTTTCTGCCTCCAGCGCTGCTAAACGTGAACGTAGTTCGTCAGCCATTATAAACGAAAACACGCTACTAAAATTATAAACAAAAGTAAATTAAAATTAATTTGTATAAAATAGAGAGAGAACGGATAGAAAAGAAAAATTGCTATTCCGTGAGCGCGTGATGTGGCGAAAACAAAACACAAACGTCTAAAAATTTATATGTCGACATGTCAACAAAAACAACAAGTTGTCAATATGCAGACAACATTACACGTAAAAACAAAAGACAATGTAAACAAATTGTCCAAACCACGCTAAAAAATACACGAAAAACAAATGAAATATTTCCTATGTCACATTACACAAGTTGAAAAAAATAATTTTCATAAAATAACGTAAAAATCAATACTCCGAACACGCTTTACACAACTAACTAAAAATCATTACTTGGAATAATAATAAAATGTTTAAAAAAATACTCCAAATAATGATGCCGATAGTACTTGCGTGAGCGATGTGCACAAATGGTATAATGCGCAGTTAGTCCAATGCATGCATGTGTCCAACTGCAACTCCCGCGGAGACGTCACTCGAACTTGCGAATGTAGGAAACGGTGAATGCACCAGGGGGCGCTCGACGCCACAGCTTGGGATGTGGTACCGTCTCACACGACGAAAATTTCTTCGAAGTGGCCATCCGCATGTCCAACGCAGCTTCCCATCCCGCGCCGGTCAATTGCCAATGATATTACACCCAAAGCTCTTGACGATCACGTCGGGGTCACCAATTTGGGAAGTTGTATGGCCGGGTACAATCTTGGTGGTTGCGGATGTGTTCCGTGGTAGTAAAAGGCAGGGTTCATAAAAGTAACTGATTGTACTTCTAAATATGTACACGGTTACAATATATACAAACTGGACAGTAAACATAAATCGGAAATAATATTTATAAGGCTTAGAAAATAACCATACTCTAGCTCGGAATAAAATTCTCATCTTATTAATTTGACAACTGTCACTTGGTGAAAAACATTGTGTTTGTCAAACATAGACAAACAACAAAGGCGGTCGCATTACAAGAACGCCACAATATATATATGAAACTATTCATCAAACTTATATCACCTCCGCATCATTTTACAGCAAATCGCGCTCTCGATCCAAGAGCAGAGCATGAAACGGAGCGACTCCCGCAACTCGATGACGTCAGACATCTCGTCCACGTCACAAGAGGTGGCCAACATCACAGTAGAGGCACAGCGGAGGCCCCACGCTTCTCCTGCCGATCTGCACGGCATGTGGTATCCGGGCGTGAGGCGGACACTGGCGGCCCTGTCCAGGCTGTACAGGTGCCTGGAGAAGAGGGTGTTCCAGGTTAGTTGGGGCAGAAATGTAAAAGTAATCTTACATACATACCTAGATACAAGGTGGAAAATTGAGATAGGGCAGTAAAGGCAGCTACCAGATCCCTTGCTGCCACGGGAAAATAATCTTAGGAGACCCTTTCCAACTTTTTGAGTGATGACAATCGACATTCACGGATTTTTGATAAAATGTACAGTCAGCAAGAAAATCGACATTCCCATTCGCGAAAGTAAAGGATTAAAACACTCTTTGAGACCAACTGAGGGTAGAGTACTAGAACACCCACAAAACTTTTTTGATATAGGTGTTTTAGTAGGTAAAGGCAAAATTGAATTTTCTTAAGCTTCAAGATCATAAATAGATCACTAATGGGAACAAAATAAAAATCGGTATTCTTACAAATAAAAAAACCACTAAATATGATAAAAAATAAAAAAATAGGCACGTCTGCCGTGTCATCACTTTTTATGCGTGTGGCACGCAAAATATGATGGCACATCTGCCGTGCCACAACGAATCAGTTTAAAGAGCGACACACGTCTACTTGCAGGGCTTGGCACAGGAGGCGATCTCCATATGCGTGAAGAGCATAGACAATGCGGCTAAGCAGATCGCGGCCAGCAAAACCAACATCGACGGGCAGCTGTTCCAGATCAAACACCTTCTCATCCTGAGGGAGCAGATCGCACCGTTCCAGGCAAGGACCATAACCATACATACATACAATTACATACATAAATCACGCCTATATCCCCGTAGGGGTAGTCACAGGTGAACCAGGTGCTAGTTATCATCGATTTCAAAATGACACAGCTCTCGTGTCTAACGCCACACACACACAAAAACTGATGGCATGGCAGACGTGTCATCACTTTTGTTGCGTCATCCTCAACGAATCGATTAAAGAGCGACAACCGTTTAATCACTTTAAAACTTTCGCGTTGCATGATCAATGTAGGTACACCTAGCTAGCACCCACGTTTCGCCAATTATGTTAAGTTCCATGTAATGGGTGGCGAGCCTGTTGCCATTTATCGTGCACAAAAGTCGCAGTACATTGCTAGGTGGTATAAGAGGAACGCTGCTGCCCATTCCTCTTCACTGTTTTATCCTTAGTCGCCTTGTACGACACCCACGGGAGAGAATTTATTTTGTTCAGGTGTTTGATAGACTTGCTTTCAAAAACCCTATTAAATAGGTAACCGCTTCTGTGGTTCGCCCACCGGAATTAAGATCCAGAGGTTCGATCCCCAGGGAGACAAATTTGTGTTCGGTTTGGTTGGACTTATTTCAAGTCCGCTTGGCTAGCTACCACCATCTTATCAAAATCTGTCGCCATAATAATGATGTTGACAGCAGTGGCGGCTGGTGGGTCGAACTGGCGGTGCACTTTATTTGCTCACTGTAATAATGTTAATGCTCATTTTCACTCACACCACACACACAGTATAAAATAGAATCAACACACAAAACAATTACGTAATGTAAACAAAAACAAACAATAATGAACGCATCACTGATACAGCGAAACTATACTAATAAAGAGATGTCATCGGTCACCCCATAACGCGCGCGAATTTCGCCAAAACATCGGGATTCGGGTGCTCTCGGTGCCTCTCGGTAGTCTTCGGTTCACTTGTGCGGCGCACGAGAACAGTCTCGTTTTTCGGTACATTTCTATGAACTATTTTTTGTCTCACGCGCCAGGCGTCTTAGCTCGTAACCCATACAAGTTATATTAGCAGCCCTCGTGCGCTCGCCAAAGCGCACGAGAATATTAATTTACAGGAAAATAAGTCTTATTAGGTTAGCAAAGCGCTTAAATTGTTTCGTCACAATTGGAAATGTCATTTGTTATGATTATGTTTGTTTAAATTAAAATTATTATAGTACTATTTGATTTTTAATTTTAACATTATATAAATGTTAGAAAAATTTGTACAAAGATTTTAGTGGTTAGAAAAAGAATTTCGAAAAATTATGATCTTGCGGCGGGAAACGAACCCGCGTTATCGCGGGAATCGAAGCAGCGGACGCGGGTTCGATTCCCGCCTCAAGATCATAATTTTTCGAAATTCTTTTTCTAACCACTAAAATCTTTGTACAAATTATTATAGTAATTTAAAAATGAAGATGAAGTAATTGGTGGTTCAGCGCACAAGCGCACTTAAGGTACAGCCGCCACTGGTTGACAGCATTATTGTGTTCCGACAATGTGTGATAAGATAGCCAGCCCCTCTGTCACCTCTGTGGTTGAGGGTTCCAGGTGAAGCTCGATTCCATCTTCGGCCCTTATCGTCACTTACCATCAGGTGAGATGAAGGGCAAGAGCTTCCCTGTCTAAGGCTCCAGTTCACCAAAACGTAAAACAAGCGATCAAAAGTTAACCGTCTATTATTGATAGTTGTTACCGATTAGAACCGGTCACTGGCCTCTATTATTACTAGTACGCTGGACTGTAGGTTGTCATCCAAAACATGAAGCTAATTGATTATCGCAATCTTGGCGCTGATGGCACTGGTGAACGTCCACGGAACTAATATTAGAGATGCATTTGTAATGTCAAATACAAGCAAAAAACGTCAAATTTAGTACTCATGCCGCTCGATAGGGCGCTTCAAATCAAGAACAAGAATATTTGTCATTTTAGTACAAGTATTCAGTACAGCGTATTTTTATAATAGAGGTCAGTGGGTTAAATAATAATCGAATGTTTACGTGTTGGTGAACTCGAACCTTACATAAACATACATAAATAAAAAACCTTTAGGGTTACCCTATGAACAGGCTTAACTTTGAAAAGCGGTTTTCCCAATCCTCGGTTCCAGGTGGATTTCGTGGTGAAGGAGACCACCCTGGACTTTAGCAACATGAGGAGTGCGGCATACGGTCTGATGCAGAAGCCCAGGCAGATTTTCTCACTGAACACCAACAATGGACTGTTGGAGTTTCTCCTGGAGGGGACGCCTACTGTCAAAGAGCATCTGTTGGACTCTAGGAAGGAGGTGGATCGGCAGTTGAAGAGTTGCTGCGAGCAGTTCATCAGGGAGGCTACAGACGTGCTCGCTGGGCCGCTCGTCGCTTTTATTGAAAAGGTAATTTTAATATTTTTTTTATTACTTTTTTAGTGTAGTTATTGTTACTTGTTTAGTTGTATTACTGTTTTAATTTGAATATCGTAATATAAATGTTAGAAAAATTTGTTCAATAGTAGATTATAAACCAAGGGCGATAAAACAAGGAATGTCTCAGATCGCAAGTAATTGTCGAGCCGAAGGCGACGGCGTTAAATGTGCGATCTGAGGCTTTCTGTTTTATCGCCCGAGGTAAAATTATAGTTTTGTCACCCCCCGACCGGGAAGTGAGATTTCCCGTACGCATAGTGGGCGGAGAAGTCCACTTTATGGGTGAGCGGGTGACATAAAGAATATTGTGGTTAGAAAAAGTTCGAAAGATTATTGTTTTGATGCGGGACAAAATTCGAAAAATTATACCACTGGGTCAACTAAGACGTTGGCCGAGTGGTACAGGCATCTGCCCGGATCGCAGAGGCCGCGGGTTCGATTCCCGCATCTAGACTATAATTTTTCGAACTTTTTCTAACCACTTTCATTGTGAATATCTTTCTAACTATATAAATAGTTTAATTTAAAATCAAAACAGTAACAAAGGTCCAATGTAATTTGCAGGTCCAAGCATTCACCTCAGCAGAGCAGTTGATGTCCCAGCCGTGGGCTACACCCAAGGAGACTGCGACGGCCGTGATGGAAGCCCAGCGAAGAATCAAAACTCACCTGGCACCCTTACAACGGTCCATGCAGCTGTACCTAGCCAATAAGGAGACTGAGTTCATACTCTTCAGGCCAATAAGGGTGATAATTCAATCTTTACTTAATAATAACTGCGTCCAACGTCTTCCTGCACCCATAGAACGGGACCTGGACTAAATTATATATCCTCGGTACAAAAAAAATATTTTTATCTCGCTTTAACTGCTACAAATTCCAGGACAAAACAGTGTGTAAGGGACTGTAAATTGGAGGAATATAGGAAAATACATAGTAAGGAAAATGCTAGGCTCAGTGTGACAATATAATAATCCAAGTGAACATAATTATACGTCATAGGTAGTACAGTGACAGTAATAAAAAAGTATAACGTATACGACGGCCGCCTTGGTCGAATGCTCAGATTGCTGGGTATTGGCCAAGAGGTCCCGGGTTCGAATCCTGGTAGGGGCAAACTTTGTGATGACCACAAATGTTTGTTTCCGAGTCATGGTTGTGTGTATATGTTTATGTAGTATATTTTCAACATTTATATACATAATTATATTAAAAATATGTTCGTCATCTAGTATCCATAACACAAGTGCTTAGGCTACTTACTTTGGGCTAGATGATAGGTGTGAGTGTAAAAAAAATATATTTATTTATTTATAAAAACGAAAAGGTGTGCTATCCACATATAACACAGTGGTTGAGAAAGATTTTGACCTCACTGCATAGAAAAATGTCGGAATCAACCATGTCGAAAGACCGACAAAGTGGCAAGTGGGAGAGTGTCATCCCAATATGACAACATTGTAATCCATGCTACTTATAATTTTGCCTTAGGCTTTACAGCCAGCCGGAATAGTAATTTTTTCGTCTGTTACCCAAATAACCGCCTCTTGAATTAATAAAATCCGTAATTTTAAGCTTTTTTGTAACAGTTTCTACAGGCCCTTTTTGTGAAAAGCAGTAAAAATATATATTTTACTAAGATTTCTTTTTTTTTTCAGAACAATGTGGTTGGCTACTTCGTGCAAATCGAACAGACTCTCACCAATGCAGGTTTTTCTTACGAAGACAAGCTTATCGTCGCCTGTCCCACACCAGAGCAAGTGTCCGTGTTTATATCGTCCGCTAGCCTCATCAGTCACAGCGAACCAGTGTTGCCATACGGAAAAAAGAGAAAGACCAGCACTATACGCAAGCCTAGTGTTACCAGTGTACAGGAGAAAGAAAATACGCCTTCTAGTGATAAGTCTGCTGGCGACACATGAATAATTTGTTTTGTGACAAAGAAAGAGTTTTTTTTTTACTAAGCTTGCATTTGATTTATAAGAAAATGTTTGTATTTATTACTTTATGATAGTTTTAATATTTGTTATTTAATATTATCAAGTAAAATATATTACTGCTTTGTATTACAAACGGACGTTTTATTTTATGTTTGGTAATGGTATGTTGCAAAGATAAAGATAATATCCTCCTTCATTTTTAAATTAAAATAATAATGGATTAATGTGATTAGTTTGACCTCCAGGGATGGTTGTGGATGTGTGTTTATGTACGTTTGAATATAGGGATTGTGTTAACAAACACGATAATATACACTTTAAACAGACATTAAATCAGTACTACTCTGGAACTAACATTTTTATTCAGATTATTTCTCGATAAATTATTAGTGTAAATATTATTGGTGTTGTGCGAACCCTGACTCACTCCAGGGACGTAATAAAGGTCGACTATAGATTATCCGGTACTTTGGGACACCCGAGGAGGAAAAACCACCAACCACAACGTACGGCGGTCGGCTGTAAAACCTAAGCCAAAACCTTGAGCATTATGGCTTGGAATGACGTCATCCCAATAAGTCGCTGTTCATTGGTCTCTCGACATACCCCTTTTCATCACTTTTCTATACATTTATAGCACCTATCCTAATTAGTATTTATTCAGTCGTTGAAAAATAAGAAGCATTTAATAAAAATGTTGAACTCGAGGTTATAAGACCATGCTAAGAAATAATTATAACAAGTTAGGATCTGACTTACCCAAAGAGGGTTGGTGTCAGGCTGGTGGCCGGCTGTAAAACCTAAGCCAAAACCTTGAGCTGTATGGATTGAAATGTTGTCATTCCAATCACTCTCTCTGTTCATCTGTCTCTTGACAAGGTCTGTTCCGTTTCTTTTCTGTACATTCATTTATCACTAGCACCTCTACGTTGTGATGGATGATATGAATCAAAAGGGAGTGCATGGCTTGATGACGTCTGATCGATATGAATGGAAGAGGAAATATACTGCGCCGACCCCAGATAGGCAGGGCAGGGAGTAAATATTTTATTCTTTCCTAGACAAACACAAGGTCATTATTCATACCATAGTAGGGGAGTACGCTCAAGATAGTGCCTTAAAAATTAAATTTACAGGAAAATACTTTATATATTAGGGATGATGCATTTTTACCCAAATTACAAATTCGGGGGAGATGGGAATATACTCCTAGCTCTTTCTACATTTGCCCACATAGAACCATAATAAAACTTCAAGAATTGTAAAAATTGGGTGTGATAGGTACCTGACTTCGAAAGGTGTAACACCGAATACCTACCACATTCCTGTAAGTTTAATAATGAATAACCTAACAACGAATGCACACCACCACGAGATACACTCGCCGGCCTCTGCCGCGGCACGCTCGTGCTGTTCGTTGGTTCATATACTTACCTAACCATCCTACTAACCCATGTCGGTAAATAGTAACATTCACAACAATTTTCGTGGTGGCTTGCATTCGTTGTTACGTGATTCGTATTATAGTAAACTTACGAGGACGTGGTATTCGGTGTTACACTTTTCGAAGTCGGTTATCTCACCGATTCTACATACATAAATCACGCCTATATCCCCGAAGGGGTAGGCAGAGGTGACCTAGCACCCACCCACCTCACCGATTCTGACTGTAAATTATTAAAATTTTTTGAAGAAGGTAATGCGGAAGCTGTGTTATCGCTTAATCACTAGCGCAGTTGACTAACGCGCTCGGCCTGCGATAGCGTAAACTAAGCAATGTTCGCTAAGGCCAGTCATTGGATGGGTGGCCAAAAATTTACTATCTAGAGTTCTTTCGTGCGGTAGCAATATTGAAATATGTGCATCTGCATAAAACACCTACAAACATAAACGTTTAACCACACAAATGTTTAGTAAACCAACTAAATGAATTTTTGATAAATATAAACTCAAATAAAACAACTTCTAAAGGTGTACACTTTTATTTACACATTTGTATTGAATTATTTGTACCTATTATAAATACACATTTCACCAAAGACTTGTTTTACTTCAATAAAACAGCAGAGATTGGTTAATTGGTTTAATGTTTTATCAATGTTAATTGATTTAAATAATTTCTAAAAAGTAACTAGACCTAGACGGATTTATGCTCTAAGCCAGTACATGCCAGCACGGATCCTAGTGTAGTCTGGGAGACCTTCGCAAGGACCTACAGCAGCTACAACAGGGCATCTGTCATATAAGTATTTGTAGCAGACATCGCGTACATTCTGCACACTCACTGAGTCAATGCGAGCATCTAGTTCATGTATGGGGATGCGACGATTATAGCACAACATTTGGCGGCCAATATCTTCACAGATGGGTGTAGTGCCATCAAGTTGGAGCAGCATATTTGTCTTCAGAAGATTCTTTGCGCGCTCAACTTCTCCTTCTGTGACAGATATACATAACTTCATCCACTCCCTCTGGATGTTAAACAGCATGTCCCCAATCTCCATTGGCTCTGCCACAAAGTAGATGCCCCACAGGCCAGTATCTTTGTAGCATGTGTTGAAAGACTGGAAGCTGTGGCATAAATTTTCACAAGCTGCGGCACGGGCTAGGAAAGATGCATTGTTGCCACCACCACCCTGAGAGCGGTCCCAGGCACCAACCAGTGTATTGGCCACCATAAGAGGAATATTGTCAGCATCAGTCCAGCCAGCTCCTTCTACAGCAATAGCAATATGTGCAAGGGGCATGGAGTCATCACGGACGCGAATTTCGGAGCCAGTGTACCTGCAGGGCGCCAAGTCGGGTACATCACTTAATGAATTCTTGAGACCACTAAAGTGCTTATTGGCCAAGCTGACAAGCTTTTCGTGATCAACGCCTCCAGCCCCTGAGAGCACAATGCGACTGGGTTGGTAGTGAGTTTTGATGTATGATTGAAGATCAGCTTTGGAAATTTTCTTGATGTTCTTAGTGGGTCCGAGGATAGTCTGGCCTAAGGGTGTGCCCTGGAAAGCAGTGGCGTGTAAATGGTCAAACACAACCTCTTGTAGGTTGCTCTCGACATCTTGCATTTCGCGTAAAATCACGCCTCGTTCGCGTTCGATTTCCGGTTCGGCGAGTGATGAGTTTTGAATTATGTCAGCAAGGATTTCGACTGCGGCTGGTACGTCGTTGGCGAGGCATTTGGCGTAAAACACAGTTTGCTCCCGGGAAGTATACGCGTTTAGGTGTGCACCCATGTTCTCAACCAAAAGTTCTAAGTCCGTCTGCGACCTTTTGCTTGTGCCTTTAAAAGCCATATGCTCCAGGAAGTGTGCCACGCCATTGTTCTTAGCCGTTTCATACCTCGATCCAGCATCGATCCACAGGCCTACAGTAGCTGTTGCAGCACCTGAATCCTCCGTGGCTACGCGAAAACCATTATCAAGTACTGTCAGGCGGGTTGGTGGAACATTGACGAGTGCTTGCTTGTATCCTACGGCAGTCGCCAAGCACCTTACCTGATTGCCCTGTTTTGAAACGAGTCTCAAATTTGTTGCTACTTTCAACATTTTTTTGTATTCCCTGCACTAATTAAGTAGAATTTCACTCGCCGTTTTACGTAATATTTCGATCTTCTTTCGGGCAATACAGCTGTCAAAAAAGAAAAGCCAGCACAGGCGGCGGTGCTGCTAGTTTAAATATTCCAATTTATGAGAAGAATATTCATAAAATTATACAATTTTTATAATTAATAGATCAGTTCGTTTGATTTTATTTTTCCCAATGAACGCTCAGGTAAATTATGTACCTGTCTACCTAATAATTAGAAAATAGTATTCTAAAATCTAGACCTTGGCTTAATTATAAGTAGTCCGAGCACGTTAACTCACTGCACTGTGTCCGAATAAATTGTATTTCTCTGGATACTAACTACAAAACAATCATTCTGGTAATGTATTTAAACTGGAATTTAGAAGATTTTTAAACTTTATTATATTTTACTATTTAATATACGTATATATATTTAATAATAATAATAATGTAAATTAATTATTTTTAATTACCGTTTGAGTAAATTTCGGACACTACTTCTAGGTTGTTTTGTTATTTTAATTTTTCCTTTTTTTTTAGGAAAAACAAAGGGACCTAGTTCATACAGCCAAATTTTTAGTTTTATTTGTCTTGAATTTTACATTATCACATATTTTACAACAGTGTCACATATTTTACCGCGTTTAGGGAGCGTTTGGCACGAATTTAATGGTATATAGCAATTGTTCTTTCGTAAATTATTTAGTGGAACACATGGAATTATCAAACGATAATTCCATGGTGGAACACTATAGTGTAGTATCAGGCATCATCATCATCAGCCTTTTTTTAATGTTCTCACTGCTGGGGCACAGGCCTTCCATATGGAAAGAAGCATATTAGGGTAAGAGAGGAGAGCATCACTTTTCAGAGATAAGAGAATACAAAGATCAATTATTTGAGCAAATCATTACATTCACATTGCTTGTTATGTTATCTGTAACTTTAACGTGCCTAGTCATGTTAAAGTATTGTATACTATTGTACTTTGGGTGCAAAATTGGAATAAATATTTTTATTTCCTCAAAATTAGTTATGTGTCGGGTGTTTTTTCATCATTAAGATGTCGTTAAATCCTACCGAAATCTCCGGGAAGACAGTGTAATGTTAAGCACCGACATATTAATGAATAATATTGATGAATTAAGTAGTCTAAAAACTTGGTTGTATGTGTTGTATACCGTTGCCTTTCGACTACTATTCTGTGACATTATGTGATTAAGTCTACCATTCTAGAAAACTATGATTTTATGACATTCATTCATTTCATTCTTTCTTTTTCGGAATTCGCACGTAATTTCGTTCGTGGTAATAATACGGGTGCAATAATGTGTAGTGGCGAGATAATTAAATTAAATTTTGTTATAGACTTTTGGGAAAATGTGCGTCGATAGATTATAGATTTTTAATATATCCCCACAAGATGCTATTTAAAATATTGTCTGTGATCTAGTTTATTTCGAAATGACTACAATGAAGAATCCAAATTCGTCGTCTTCTAAGTTAGCACTGCTCAGCCACATCAAGTACGAACACCTGGTAGCAGGTATATCAGGTGGTGTGACATCTACATTGATTTTACATCCATTGGACCTCATAAAAATTAGATTTGCTGGTGAGTGTCTTTGATGTTTCCTGTAGCCATGTGAATGGGTATTAAGGGTATGTCGTTTGATTGTTGTCCTGATAAGGTTATCTTTAAAATTCCATAGCATTACAAGAATTAAAAAGGGTCTTATGTAAATATCTATCACACTGATGCTGTCAATCAATAGTACAAAAGAGATAATCATTGACCTTGAACTTCCAGAAGTGAAAGTATTGGTTATTGTTTACAGTTCATTGTTAATAGCTGTTGCTATACAAAAGCATATTATTATTGTGATCCAAATTACTAGATGGCTTATGCAATACCTGGTAGAATTGCTGTGAGTTGCTTCATGTTGCACAAGTAATGCTGATAGGGCAAGCTAAACCTGAATTAGATTACTACATTTTAGATAAATCTCTTCCCATATTTCACCAACTGTTAGGTCCCATGTAATAGGGGGTGTGTCTATGGCCATACATGGCATTTAAATTCTGGTATATTGCTAGGTGGTATAACTAAAACATTGTTACATATTTCTTAACATATCTTAACTCTTAGTTGCCTTGTGTAAGACACCAGCATATATTGGACAATTGTTTTCTGATCTGCTGTCACCACATGGCTTTTACCAAACTGTTGATTATATAATTTAACCTCTTATCCATATTAATAAATAATATTTCGTGGTGAGGCAGCTAGTGCAATAACAATGCAGCATAAATTAAGTAGTTTTTCGCTAAGGCGAATTTGTGACCAAAAATCTCAAATCCTCCATGCTCTCGAATTCATTTTATAATTAACTAAATTCATTTATTAATTCAATTCCACGTCAAGACTACAATTTTTCAAACTTTTTCTAACCGTAAATTTTTTGTGATAATTTTTCTAACATTTATTCAATGATCAAATAAAAAAATCGTAAATAATAAATTATTAATGAATCAAAAAATATTCAAATTTGTACATTGCTATTAATTATGAAGGATGATTGCCTTTTCTTTAGGCTCATTATCTTCACACACCTTAGAAAACATAGTAACCCCTGGTACTGTAAAATGTTTGCTCTATTTCCTGCCCATCCACCTATTTCCATATTTTTGTCTATTTGAAAAAGAGATCAATGTGTTAATTCGTTTAATTTTTGATCCTATTCTATAATTTAACAAATTTTATATTATATGCTAAAATGCACTAAGCTAGCAGTTTATATTAACAGTGCAATGATTGGGCCACTAATTGAACACTGGACTCGCTCTCTGTTTGGTGATGAATGAATTAATTGTGTATATGTTTATTACAGTAAATGACGGCAGGACCGCTACAGTGCCTAGGTATGATGGGTTGAGCAGCGCATTTGTGACAATAGTTAAGAAAGAAGGTTTCAAAGGACTGTATAGAGGAGTCACACCAAATGTCTGGGGATCAGGATCTGCTTGGGGATTTTATTTTTTGTTGTAAGTATATAAATGAAATATATCTATTCAGTATTTGTTACATGTCTCCATGTCTCAAACTTTTAATTTTTTTCATCAATAATTCACTTTATCGCAAACACTTGAGGGACGAAAGTTGTTATGATTAATATAAAAGCACTGCCACTGACTTCCCTTGTGTGAATTATCATGGTGAATCCATGAAATGAGTTTTCATATCTAACATGCTGTATAGAACATTGATACAGCATAACAGCAACAATACGTAAACACTTTGCTGAAAGAAGTTTTCATATTTGATTGTTTATATAACTAGAATATTGTTTAGTACTATTGCTAGATTGCACCTACTTCCATCTCATACTATGGACTATGGTCAATAAGTCGGAAGCAACTTCATGACAAAATGATAGTGTATTTATAGATACAATAATGATTTAAAAGTTGTTGCATAACATTTTTGTACATTATAATTTCCTCAGTAAAGCTTGTGTATACGAGAGAGTAGGGTAGGTAGGTATGTATGTATAGAGCAGATGTTTTGCTGCAAAAATAAATTAACATAACAGAAATAAAATGGGATTATCAAATTAGATTAAGGGCCTGTTTCATGATCGTCAAGTTAGTTCGAAGGAGCTTACTTGGCAGTTCAATTGACATATATTTCTTAATACAACTGTCAAATGATCTGCGAAGTAAGCTACTTAGAGCTTACTTGTCGATTGTGAAACAGGCTCTATGTCATTGTTGTGTTTATGAGATTAAATTATTTAGTAATTTATTTGCTATTGGTAACCAAAATGTCTTATTTATAGTATCTCAAAAACATTTGTTTATAGTATTAAAAACATTTGATAAAATGGCATTTCATTGAAAAGTGTAAACAATGTGTCAATATACCCAAAGAGTCAAGGTTAATTATTATTATGAAACTTGTTGATTGCCATATTAAATTATGTTTCATGCACACACCTATATTAAGTTGATGAAATTTTTTATTTCCTACAGTTATAATGCTATCAAGACATGGATACAAGGGGGCAATGCACGAACACCACTAGGCCCCGGTTTGCACATGCTCGCAGCAGCCGAAGCCGGAATTTTATCCCTCGTTATGACCAATCCCATTTGGGTGGTGAAGACTCGGCTCTGCCTGCAGTACAGCGGTGAGAATTTGGCTGAGCACAAGCGGTATAAGGGCATGATTGATGGCCTTTCGAAGATCTACAGAACGGAGGGTATCAGAGGATTATACAGGGTAAGTTTTTCTTTTGAAATTACCTTTTGGTTTTTTTTAATAAGCAGGGATCTTATCATCATGTCATTTTTTTACACACATACATACATACATTTAAAAATCACGCCAATTACATTGTTTAAAATTGCTTTGACAAAATTTCTCTTAACCACAAGTGTTATAATATAAATACTCCAACTAAAGCATTGCTTGATCGACATACACATGTGTTATTCTGTGAACAGTAGTTAACTCTAATGTCTAATTAACCTAATTTTCCGGTGCCTACTTAAGCACACATAACATGTAAGCAAGTAGGCATGTCAATTTAATACCGATACTATGGAACAGACAGCAATGAAAGTTGAAAATGACCATTTTAACCCTAAGTCATACCAAACAAAGCGCATGCGCAGTAATAATCGCCACAAATTTGTACGAACTACTATTGTGACTAGGTACTTAAGTGTAATTCCACTCTGAACTCTCATTTAAGTATTATTCTACTCTGCCATGTGGTGACAGCAGAGTAGAATACAATTGTCACCACCCCAAATCTCTCCCGTGGGTGTTGTACAAGGCGACTAAGGATAAATCAGTGGTGAGGAATGGGCAGCAGCATTCCTCTTATACCTACCACCTAGCAAAGTACTGGGACTTTTGTGCCCGATAAATGGCAATAGGCTCGCCACCTATTACATTGGACCTAGCATAATTGGCGAAACGTGGGTGCTAGTTCACCTCTGCCTACCCCTTCTGGGATATAGGCGTGATTTATGTATGTATGTATGTACTTAAGTTTTAATCTACTTATGGTGCTGACTGTACCTATTCAGACAAGTTCCGGAAACATAATAATATCTATACACAAAGCATTTTCGAGAATCGCTCGCAACGAACTATTTTTAGCAATAGTCATTTATACGGCGATGCCTTTCTTCATGTTTCTGGGAATTGGCAACGTCACTAATTGCGTATTTCGTCACTTCCACATTGTGTGCGGTAATATTGTTTTCAATGCGAACACGGTATTGTGTATACAAAGAAAAATAACTCTGAAAAAGTCTTTGCAAAATCAAAGTCTTGATGCGGGAATCGAACCCTCGTCCCGAACCGCAATCTGGGACGGATAGTTTTACCGAGTGGTATAACCGCTGATCCACCAGGGTATTCCACGATTCTCGGGGATCGGACCGGAATAACTCGGATTGCGGAAGACGCGGGTTCGATTCCCGCATCAAGACATTAATTTTTAGAACTCTTTAGGACCTTTTTTCTTTGTAATAATCTTTAGATAAAAAAAATATTTTTAAATGCTCTTATTTCGTCACAATAAACTTTCGTCGAGATTTTGATAATTGTAAAGAAACTACTCATGGCTTAGGTACATATTTTTAGCTGTAACGTTTCGTACCAATGAAAATATGTGCTACTTAGTTTGCGCCGGCGACTCTTCTGTCTTATCCTATAAGGAACTAATGCGTGATAAACGGTTGTCCTATATGGAATGAATCCAAGATATCTCTGTTTATACATTTCTACGCGTCTTAACAATTCCATTGATGTTTGTATAATAATGTATATGTAGGTATACATTTGTAATTTGTGGTAAATATTTTCATTCACATAAGTAGTAACGTAAATAATATTATACGTAAATTGGGTAGGTAAACAGTTATTGTTTTAATCGTAAACATTATATTATTATTGGCGTTTAGGACAAAATGTCTGTGAAAAAGTCACGGATTTCATACTGTTAAAAAAACTGTAATTGGAAATATATTTACATGCATACATACATAAATCACGCCTAGCTCCCTTCAGGTGTATTATACCTAATTTGCCGATTGTACACCCGCGTTTCACCATCTTATTTCAGCTCCCATGTGATAGGGGGTGAGCGAGCCTCTTGCCATTCACCGGGAACTAATTTGCTTGATGATGCGCTTTATGTCGTCTTGTACGACACCCACTAGAGAGGACTATTCCGTTTAAATGACTACACGGCAAATAGAAATATATTAATTTAGCTTTATTTCAAAATATTATTCGCACCGTATTTTTATTGGTCTGTTGGGATTGACGCGCCATTTCTTGTTGATTGATGTCTGAGGCATAGTTTTTTGTCCAATACAATGTCATCACACGACACGAGTGTACGAGTGAGTTGTAGTAACGACCGCAAAAATCGATTTACTGACGTCAACGATGAGTCAATGTTTGTATTCTGCGGATTATTGTAGGTATATCTGTAATGATTATAATAATAGTTGTTAGTTTGTCGTGTGGTGACGGCAGAGCAGTATAAACTTGTCACCACCCCAAATCTCGACCGTGGGTGTCGTACAAGGCGACTAAGGATAAATCAATTATGAGGAATGGGCAGCAGCGTTCCTCTTGTACCACCTAGCAATAGCAATGTACTGGGACATTTGTGCCCGATAAATAGCAATAGGCTCGCCACCTATTACATGGGACCTACCATAATTGGCGAAACGTGGGTGCTAGTTCACCTCTGCCTACCCCTTCGGGGATATAGGGGTGATTTATGTATGTTAGTTTGTCGTGTGGTAACGGCAGAGCACTATACAATTGTCACCACCCCAAATCTCTCGCATCGTACATTCACCTTCGGGGATTTATAGGCGTGATTTATGTATGTATGTAGCGCAAACTCATAACGTAAACTTTGAGCAGTATGGATGTACAATACATTAAAAGATTAGCGGTAAATGTGTGTAAATGTTGACTTATTTACCAAATGTTCCACTTAGCGACGAACCTAGATACATTGGCTTATGTAGATGTATGTTCAACTATTGTCTAAGGTCACAACACGATTGAATTTGTTTATACTTTAATTCAGTGTAATGCAGCGTATTGTTGGAGCGATCACACCTCTTGAATTATAGAACTTTGTAGGTCATCATAGTTTAATTACGTAATTCTCGATTGAAATGAATGAAATTGTTGCTTTGGCTATTTTGTATCTATGGAAGGACTTGGACATAATATATTACCCATTTGAAAAAAAAGTCATATTGAATATTCAACTGTCAATATTTATAAAGCGAAACCATTCGTACATAGATTTCGTAGATTATCAAAACCCAGCGTTAAAGCGTTGAACCTACAACTGATATTACCTACACCCACTAATATTTCTCAGAGTATTAGGTATAATAACGTCTTATAAATAATCCTTTCCGACTTTTTGAGGCATGATAAGGCTATATGGGGTGAGGTAATTTGATTAAGTGGTGGTTCTATAATAGAAGTGAGAGGGGCTTTACGACGCAGTGGCTAGCACGCTAGACCTACGAATGTGTAAGCAAAGCAAAACTAAGGTCTATCATAGGGTGACTAAAATATATATTATCTCGAATTCTTAAAAGGGGTGGCGATGATTTGGTTGATGATGTGTGGAGTTTGGACTTGGGGCTTCCTTGATGTTGACATATACCTCCCTGTCTGAAATCCCAGGGTCTCCCCGCTAAATAGGGCTTTGAGGTACACCGGAGTGGGTTAGTGGGTATTCCCGGCGAGTCCCACACACGCCAGTCGTCTAGCTAGCGGCTAGTATGGTGCCTTAGAGCTTGTACACAAAACTGCGATTTCGCAACGCAGAAAACTGCAACGTAAATTGCTGTGATGCGATTTGGCGCGGCGAGGCGGCGAAACAAAGAAGAATGGAATTGAAGGAATGCGCGATGCGAATCAATTTGCAAGTTCTTGAGATGCGGCGTGGGAGCTCGTAGATTTTTACGATGCGACATCGCATCGCAGTTTTGTGTACAAGACCTAAAAAGACATTCTAATCTGTGGAAAAAAAGGCCTGCCATGTCCAACGGTGGGCGTTTCTCAGCTGGTATGTTATTGAACGATTGAGTGGCCTCACATTGACGAATCAAAGTCTTACGACATCTGCTTCTAGTTTTATCTGGCATGTTCCTTATCAGTGACCATTAGATACGGCACACAGTTTATTTGCAAAACTTTATACGTAATCGTGCTCAAATACCCGTTCACGAGTTGTGTGATGGCGATAACATAATTATGTTATTGGCTTTAGGTAGTCACGATGAATACTTGCGTACATTTATTATTTTTAAACTACACACAAACATACGTCACGGCTTACTTTCACAGGGGTAGGCAGAGATCACTTCTTTTCTACGCTACGATCCTTACATACCACTTTCGCTTCATCCAAATCTCATTAATGTCTTCATAACCACAGTCAAAATTCGTTTATTCATAATATCTGGTATGATTATTTTAGTTAGTAAAAATACTCACTAGTTTTTTGCGATTTGCATGCTGTCCGTCGAAATAATTGAGCCAAATTCATTGTTGCTACAGTAATTACGCACACACAGTAATTACGCTGATATTTATTGTATGGCGGCATGTATGACGCGTCGTTAGTGCAACATTGCTTCGCGTATGTTTGTTATTCTTTCTTTTGACGCGAAGTAACTCAATATGCGTTACTAAGGTGCCATCTTTATCAGCAGTGACGATATCATGGTTATCCTGTAATGTCATGTATATGTTTAGAAATTCAATCATAAGACCACCACCACTACATTATCATATTTTGGGCATGTTTGTCTATTTACATTTTTCAAATTTCCAAATGGCAAAATTCCTAAATATTATCTACTCCATGGATATAAAGAAAAGAATATTATTATTTGAGAAAATCTTCGATTTATTTTTGTTTGGAATATCATGCATGTTGTAGTTAATTACGAGCTGTTAATTTTATTCCTATTAAACGATATTTCTCACATTTTTACTGGTAGAAAACAAATAACTTATTTGAAAAACACAAAAGAATGTATTGTAAACCATCTTTTTGATAATGATAACATCGAAGTTGGCATGAAAATATAACATGCCGTGCTTGAATATGCCTAGACGGTTTTTTGTCCTACAGTAAAACCTTGGGAAGGTCACCTACCAATGTGGGCGTGGAGAGGATCAATAAATGAGTAGCTGTTCGGGAGATGGCAATGTGCGCGTAGCCCGACCTTAACCTTGAGACTTATCGCTAACAGCACAAGGTCTTATTTAAACTGCTACTTATGCCAGTGTGTTTATCAGAGTTTTCACGACATAGGTAAGGACGTCTTGCAATTGTCGCTTATTGAATGGATTTGGAGAGTCGTGCAGGCAGGCACGTGACTTGACGATTTGATATATTGTTTGCTCCTTGGCAGATGTCACATTGTAATTGATCGGGGATTTCTATCGCTTCTTGCGAATTGATAACCGATTTGCTATATAGCTTAAGCCCGTGACTCTGCCTTTATGAATGGAAGAGGATACATACTGCGCCGACCTCAGATAACCTGGGTACAGGGCAGAATGATGTCGAGTCATGGCTTAAAATTATAAGAGTAGCTGGCCTCCGTCACTCTGTCATAACAATATCTACCAGGATTTGAAACGATTAAGGTTGGAAACGGTCATGGTTTAAAAATATATAACTTGATGTTATTTAAAGCGTTGATTGCATTATTGTTCATATATTTTTATTAATTGTCTTGTGGTGAACATGTTATTAGAAAAATATTGAAGGCGCTAGTGAACACCTCTTATTACGATTGACGTCACACACAATGTACAGTTTCATGAAAATCGGATGATTTTTGTTTATTATGATATAAAAACGCACAGATTCGCGTTATGTTTACATAATTCTGTTAATCTTTGTACTCTAGAGTTCACAATGATAAAACGGTTTCGGAATGCAATACACAATGCGATTACACAAGCCTCTTGTAAAATAATGATATTTATTAGCTTATCTCGCGTGGTCGTTACTCGGTGTACATATAGCACCTCAGGAGGGTTAACTATCTTTCTGCATTAAATTTTTACCAACCTTAACTCTGTGCAGTAGAGTGCAAAATTGATTGAGGAAGTTTGACAGTTTGTGTGTAACCGAATATGTTGTTAACAGTACCCGGTTGTTGTTGGCACAGTTTCATTTCTAGGATTCTGTGTTAGACAGTCGTGTTGTGGGAGATGTGTTTAATTAACCTGACATTAAAAAGTATTTACCTAACATTTTTTATAACTACTTATCTACCTACAGCAGTAGTAAACAAATTAACTGTTTCAATTACTATATATTCTTGGAAAGATAAAAGGGTCAGACCGTTATATTAGAGATTAATTAAAAGACTTTAGGTGTTTGATACTGTTAGATAGATATACCAAATAGATTATTTTTATAGTAGCATTTGAACAAACATCAAATTCCTAACTCTTGGATTTATATCTACTTTACTTACTACTGAAATATTAATTAAAATTTAATTAATCGTCGTCTTCATTTGGGTTAGATTTTGATGTAATAATAATAATTAAACTTTGTACCTATATGTATAATTAAATCATAAGTATACCTACAAACAATTGATTTAAAACGTAATAA
Source organism: Cataclysta lemnata (assembly GCA_963931975.1). Classification (NCBI taxonomy): domain Eukaryota; kingdom Metazoa; phylum Arthropoda; class Insecta; order Lepidoptera; family Crambidae; genus Cataclysta; species Cataclysta lemnata. The sequence goes on along the minus strand of OZ008340.1, from coordinate 3,144,451 downwards.
AATAATTACAACCATGACCTTTCTTTATCTGATTCGAACCCAGAATCTCAGCTTACTGAAAGGAACGAATGGAACATTTTTCATGAGTGTCCAAAAATATGAATGGAAAATAGTTATTTGTTGTGCGTGAGTGCAAAGTTGTTTTTTAACCGCGTGCTCAATTTTGATGACCGAGCTAGCGAAGGATTCTAAAATTATTGTTTACCAGTTTGAAAAAAATAAGAATCCTGAGCGATAGGGAGGGAATAAAAAGGGCACAAGGTGAAAAATCTTTGCACTCGAGTCCCCAACGAGGAAATTGCAAAATACAAAAAAAAATACAATCACAACAGTTTCTGTTTTCACCCAGAAACTTCCACAACACCCTCCCATCAACCCAAACACACTCTCAACGCCCACCCAGAAACACCCAGAACATCCACTCCGACACATCTACAGCACACATCCATCCACCCAGACACACCCACAGCTTACACCCAGACACAACCACAACACCCACCCATCCACCCAGAAACACCCACAACATTCACACCCGCAATACACACCCATCCTCTCAGACACACCCAAAAAACACCCATTCACCCAGAAACACCCACAAAACACCCATCCACCCAGTCACACCCACAATACTCACCTACCCATTCAGACACATCCACAAAACACCCATTCACCCAGAAACACCCACAAAATAACCATTCTTCCAGAAACACCCACAAAACACCCAATCACCCAGAAACACCCACATGACACCCATTCACCCAGAAACACCCACAAAATACGAGAAATGGCAATAGGCTCGCCACCTATTACATGGGACCTAACATAATTGGCGAAACGTGGGTGCTAGTTCACCTCTGCCTATCCCTTCGGGGATATAGGCGTGATTTATGTTTGTATGTATGTGCACCCACAAAACACCCATTCACCTAGACACACCCATTAAACACCCATTCACCCAGACACACCTCCAACACACACCCATCGGCCCAGCCACACCCGCAACATTCATCCAGACACCTGTAAGTACCTAATAAAAATTACCGTCCCTAATGGAGTTCCGAGACCGCTTTTAAATGCTTGACTCAAGCATCAAGCAAGCGTTGTAGACGATCAAAATGTTTAAAGCAAGATTGACGCCAAGTTGATTGACGATTGACCGTCACGGAACTCCTAGGTTTTAACAAATTTATGAGGTGAAAAGAACATGGCGCGCGCAAAGCAAATTACAAAAAAAGTACACCAAGAAGGTTCCGAGTCTTGAGTTTTTAACAAATTAAAATAGGTTGCATGATAATTTCGGCACCATGGAGGTAGAAATAAATAGGTATAATGATGTTTTGCATTCACAAAATCATTGCACACGATGTTCTAACTTCAAATTTACTTTATCCTTTAGAGGATAAAAACGGCTTTTGCACTCAGTATCGAAGAGCAAAAACGCTTTTTCCGAGATGGTGGGATGAAAAATTATATATCTTCTAGATACATCCATAAATTATGCTTTATCCCCGAAGGGTTAGGCAGAGGTGAACTAGCAACCACGTTTCGCCAGTTATGTTAGGTCCCATGTAATAGGTGGCGAGCCTATTGCCATTTATCAGGCACAAAAGTCGCAGTACATTGCTAGGTGGTATAAGAGGAACGCTGCTGCCCATCCTCATCACAGATTTATCCTTAGTTGCCTTGTACGACAGCCACGGGAGAGATTTGGGGTGGTGACAATTAATTGTATTCTACTCTGCCGTCACCACACGGCACCAAATAGTAGTCCTATCTAATTATTATCATCTTCCCATTTTATCTTGTGGCACCGCATTATGTTTGCTTTTCTATTCATATAGGTCAAACATTATGAAACCATTCACTCTTTCTGTTTATTCATATTATCATGTGTCACTAGGGGACTACTGATGAAAAGGAATATTCCTGCCTAACAACAAACAAACACTCTTTGCATAGTCCTGTTTACTACTTAGTAATAAATATCACTCAAGAAACTAATGGTTGTAACGAAGCATTAATATTTTTAGATTTTTTTTTTATATTTATATGTTTTTTATTGCATTGCAGGGGTTCGTGCCTGGCATGTTCGGTGTGTCGCACGGCGCACTGCAGTTCATGACCTACGAAGAGATGAAGAATAGGTACAATCAGTACAGGAACCTCCCCATTGATTTCAAACTGGTAAATAATACATATTTTTTACACTCACATCTATCATCTAGCCCGAACTAAGGAGCGTAAGCACTGGTGTTGTGGATACTTGATATACCTATAATCCAGCCAGCATAACGAGATAAAAAAACTTATATATTTTTTGCTCCTTCCTGCCCTGCTCTTAGTTGGTCGGTCGGCGCAGTATGTTCTTTGGGTATGCTGTTGTTGGTGGTTTGCCCTCCACCAACTCCACCAATTAGTCTAAACCGGACAATCTCCCTTAGTCGACTTTTACGATACCCCTCTGGGATGAGTCGGGGCTGGCACATTCCACGTTATTTTTTCGCTCCCAGCTCCCCTGGCCAATCTAGAGAACCCATAGAATACAAAATGTATGAAACTGACGTATTACAGATTACAATTTGCATGCCTGTTTGCAGGTTGAAAACTGTACTGGACCAATTGCTATTAAGATATTATATATTGTAAACATGTTTTCTGGCAAATAAAGATTATCTTTCTATCTATCAGATAGAACAATACGTCAGTTTCATACTTTTGTTTTCTATGCGTTCGAATAGATAAGCCACTAGGGCTAGACCCTCAGGCCAGCGTGGAATAATTTTTTTGCAATATATATTTTTTATGTCACACCTGACGATAGAGTGAACTTTTTCGCCCGCTATGGGTACAGAAAATCCCACTTCATGACCACATGGGGGTGACATAAAACTATGATCTTACCTCGGGCGATAAAAAAGAAAGCCTCAGATCGCATATTTATCGCCAAGTACATACTTGCGATCTGAGACATTTTTTTTAACGCCCAATGTATACTGGGTGTAACAGAGAGGTGTAGTCATATTTAAAGGAGTTATTCACGCCATCAAACTGAACAACTTTCGCTAAGCAACCAAAATCGAAATCTCGGAAAAAAATCACTTCACCATACTAAACCGAGAACCAGCTGACATCAGTTTGCATGGGGGAGTGTTTATTTTTTTTGAGATTTCGATTTTGGTCCCTTAGCGAAAGTTGTTCAGTTTGACCGCCTGAATAACCCCTTTAAATATGACCACACCACTCTGTTACACCCAGTATGATCAACTATGTATTTTATTAACTAACCGAATGCCCGCACAGACGTCAGTGGAGTACCTCACGTTCGCGGCGATCTCGAAGCTGGTGGCGGCAGTGGCTACTTACCCCTACCAGGTGGTGCGCGCCCGTCTACAGGACCACCATCGCAACTACGCGGGCGCCTGGCACTGCGTGCACGACACATGGAGGTACGAACGGGTGCGGGGGTTCTACAAGGGCCTGACGCCGTACCTACTACATGTAACGCCTAACATATGCCTCGTCATGCTCATTTGGGAGAAGTTCACCAACAACGATTAGGCTTACTTCACTTACTTACTTACCTACACACGTCTGATGGGAATCTGTACGCTATTGTTTAGTTTTGTGACGCTAGAGGGCGCTCTTTGCAGTGTTCGAAGCGAGCGTGCTGGCTGAGGTTTTGTGACGCTAGATGGCGCTCTTTGCAGTATTCAAAAACCGGTGGGGTTATTGTGTAACAGAAATAACGTTCACCCTGCACACTACCCATGCTCATAGTCTTATAAAAATGATATGAAAAATTGTAATTGTAAAATAATTAATCGAAAACTTTCGCAAAATAATACTGTATCTACGAAGGTGTCTTTGTAAATATGATATTATTCCTTATCAAACTAAATACATTATTCGTCACAACTATGTAATTTGGAACAAAATTGTTTTTGACATCATTTGATTTCAATGATTATTTTAAGAGATACTATAGTATTTAAATAGCTCCAAAATAATGCATGCATTTATGATATCCATAGCTGGGCGGTGTGTTTAGCGTTTGACATACGACATGTTGTTATTTTCCGAATAACACGCAAACGAATTCGCGGGCATCAATAAAACATAAAACTATAAAGCAATAGCAACACAATAGCCCTGCCGGTGCTCTTCAATATAAAATTGTTTCCTCAAAAATTGTTGTCCTTTCTGTTGGGAGATGTTGGGAGCAATTAAAATAAGGCTAACCAACATGAATATATCTGGTTAACTAGGAGAGCGCCCGTTTTAGGTATGAGCTGACTTCCCCTAGTCTCGTTTAGGCCTAGTTCAATAATGGACAGTTCAGTTCAATACAATAGTTAATTTTTTTTAGATGATACCAAATTTTCTTATTTAATATCTTTCTTTGTATTGATTTTTGAACTCTGTGTTAGTTCGATTTAAAATCGTGCTGTCTTTCTTCTTCTAGTACAAAAAGAAATATATGGCATTATTTTTTAATTGATTCTACACATGACGGTGGATTTTATTGGTCTCGCATTACAATGATGTATGTATTTGAAAATATAAAGCAATAATTCTCTTGATTGAAAATCCAATGTTGACTCGTACTAAAGTAATTTGGTTGACTTAAAAAATAATATAACCTTCCCAATGGCAGATAACATAATATAAATACCTACACATTTTAACTGATCAAATTCATTTAGTGAAATCGAAATCTAATTTTCCAAGCTTTGAATATTGACTAATTTCACCGATCAATCTAATCTAAATACTAGCTAAATTCTTCGTGCTCCTCATTAAAATAAGACTACTCTTCCTGCGAATAAAGACGTTCAAAATAGATGTAACAATAAAAAGCTAAAAACATTGGCACGTGTTGACATTGCCACGCAATTATATTCATTCACTAGCCGTATTTTGTGGGCAGTTTAGTCTGAACCCTCGTAAGGTAAGCACGCAGTGTAAGAAGGGGGATATTTGTCGCCTAGTTTCGTATAATAGAAATGTAAAATTTATTTTATTATAATTCTAATTGCATTTTGTATTGTATTCAAATAATGTTTGAGAATCTATAGCGTTTCCGTGTAAGTTATTAATATTTATAGCAAACCAGAGATCTTGGCGCAGACATCGGTATACTATTATTGGCAGTAATTCAAAACGGTGTGATTTTATAATGTAATTAATATATTTTTAGCATTGAAAAGAGGAAATGGTTGTTGTTTTAATCAATGAAGCTTAAGTATTTAGTATAATTATTTGTTTGTATATTATATTTTTTAATAGGAATTTTTAGTAGTGTTTCTTAACCTTTTAAAGTCGTATTGTTATAATGAACCTTGTATTGTATAGAGTCTTTAGAGGAATGTATTGAATAGAGAGATGTGTGTATGTATGTCTTGTCACGGTAAAAGTATCACAATGCCGATTGTAATAAGGTATTTATTGTTGTTGAACAGATTTAAAATCTTTCAATTATAGGCTCGTGGCTCGTGGCACGGATCTCAGGTTAAGAAATGCTAGCTTTGTTAATTCTGTCTCACGACATGTGTTGTGTTGTGTACGCGAAATGTAATCTCCCGTATATATAGTAGTACTCTTTCCCATCAGATCGCGACTGAACGAAATATTATGTGGCACCCGAGCCACCGTTAGCACAATTTAGTTTTAATTTGACAATTTTTGTGATAATAGGTACGTACTTATAATTTTGTTTTGATGTCTAATAAAACTTGAAAAGACAATACATTCTTTTTTGTTTTTATCGATAACGTTACATGTGTGGTGAGACGACGTCAGGTTCTGTAAGATGGAAGTGTTTCAATTTGTTTGAAAGTAAGAAAAAGCCTGCCTATTATTTTCTGGCACAGTTGACTCTATAGCGCTGTTAAACAAATTGAAACGTTTCTATCCTAGAATTTTACTGTTAAATGTAACCCGCCTTAATTGTCGACAAACCGAACACTCATGTTTATAAGAAAAAAAACTCATACCTGACACCTGAATTATAAATATGGCATAGTACAATCTACAAAAACAAATCACATTTGTATTTTATTTTTAAGTAGGACAATACACGATAAAGTCGTTTGAATCATGACGATATTGTACCCAATATTATTATAGTAGTATAACACACACAGTTAAATTTAAATAATGCTGATATTTTCACGCTTTACAATCGACATTTTCTAAAGCAATTTAAAATAAGAGTGCGGTCTCTGTTTGTCTGCATTCGTTATAAAGACTGCACTATCAGAGATCTAATTTATATTTCGTGGTTTCTGCTATATCTACATTACTTCTATGACATATCAGAGTATTTTTTCCCAAGAAGGGCCTGGAATATCAAAATAAAGAAATAAAATCATGATTATTATCTTTCGTGAGTCAGTGCTTATTACAGTGACAATATTAAAATCTCACGAGTACTAAGCGTCACAACGACATACCATTATAATTTGTCTCGTTAAACGAGAACTTATTCGTTAAACTCAATTAGGGATTCTTAAGCTATGTTGTGGCAACTTTGACATTTGTTGTGGCTAAAAGTTGTTTATATGTGTGAAATGATAATAAATACACCAAAAAAATAATGATGTGATGATTATAATCTGAGAACGCGTTAGTGACTTTTAAGGTACTTACTAATTTATTTTTTAAATTACTCTTAGCATATGGCAAAAGCTTCAATCGGAAATATTGAGTATGATAGAAACTCTTGACTTCACATTATGACCAATGAAAATTTGAAATAATATAATACAATCGGCTGATAATACTTAAAAATAATGATATATTTTTTATCTTTAACAAATAGATACTCTATAATCCACATTCATAGCATTAGCTTTCAGCCAATTGTTTAAAGCTAGTATTAAAAAGCTAGGTACTAGGATATAAGATTTTCTATCAATGTCTAAGTAAAATTCTGGAGATAGTAAACTCCATGCTTCCTTATAATCAAAATAAGGATAATTTGTGCTAAAATAACTCTTTTTTAATTTATAACAATTGTTTTTGACAGCCATACATAAAGTTAATAATGCATGCACAAATTGAGATGGGGCCAACTGCAAAGAAGTTGCTAGGCAACTATAACTTATTCTTTAAGAATAACAGATATCTCAATTTTTAAAATGCATTGTTAAGATCAGCCATTTGTATAATTTCTTTTATACACTGGTGAGCAATGAATCCGTGTCACATAAAGATACCAGAAAATCTCGGAAACTATAAAACGTTAGCCATGAAATAAATATTGTGTTATAGACAATCAAATACAGTTTAAAGTAATTACATTTATTTGTAACCTGTTCTTAAATTAATTATCTAATTGACACAATTTATTTCACTAAGCTGAAGTGATTCGTTTTTAGAGATAACATGGTATTCTAATTTGAGCCGTATTGATATTGCTCTCTAGTGTGTAGCTGTTAAATTTTGACTGGCAACAGATTTTCCGTTTTATGATTTTCTTGCAATTGAAGCTTTTACACTATGTACCTACTCTTAGTGAATACTTATTGAGTGGCTGGCCACGAACAATATGTAAGACGTATATTACTATATTTTTATAACAATAATAATCGATAAAGTTTCATTGTTTCAACTCGCATATTCAATTTGTGTAATCAAATAAATGATAACAAATTGATAATGAGGTCTGTTTTTTCGTCTTCCCAGAACATTTTTACGACCTTCTCGATACCTACCAATGGAGTTCATGTTTATATCACGATTTGCTGATAATAGCTGTAAAAGAGTTACTTTGTAAGGCGTGTGATTTCAGAAACAGGTATTGATGACATACATTACTTTTGAAATACCCAATTATGACTTATGCTAAAACTTTTAACTGGGTATTATATACAAATTAAAAACTACATATTCTTATGGTAATAATAATTGGAGTACCAGTGATCCCCTCAATCATTTTGAAAATGTCTGATGGTCATTTATAAAGGTATGATTTGGGTATGGTTTTATAATACTAACTACCCCCGATTGTATTACTTCAAAAATTAGTAGCAAAAATTGTCTCAGATATTATTTTATATTTCATCAAAAAATACTTGCGTAAAAATGCTTTGAATGAAATTTAAATAATACCTAGTAATAATAAAATGAATTATATAACAACATTTATGAATAAAGTTATGTTCCTCTTACTGCCGCACTCAGAGACGTCAATTAACTTTAATGAGTATTTAATGTCAAAAATTTTCATTGAAATCTAGACCATAGACCCGGCAAGAATAGCGACTAGTTTTGAATTGTAATTTTTTGACGTTAAGTACTCATTAACGTTATTTGACGTCTCTGAGTGCGGCAGTTACCACTAATTTAGTTTCTATTGCGTCCAATTCATTGTTCCGCATAGTTACAAGGCATTTTTGTTTAATACAATAATAGCAAGATGCAAATAATGTTGTTATGTAATTTGTTCAGTTGCAAGACTTTAGTTTAAACCAGTGGGGGGTTATTATGTAAGCCGATTGCAGTTGCTTTCGACTACCTGTCTCTCTCACTCATTGAAAATAATAGCAATGTGTGCGAGAGACCAAAGCAACTGATATCGGCTTACATAAAGCGGGATCCAGACGAGTGTAACGTGTAATGTAACACGAATTCTACGTTAGGCACTTACTAGCATTACATGTAACCGTCCTAACGTAGAATTCGTGTTACATCACACGTTACACTCGTCTGGATCCGGCTTGATACCTACGGTTACATAATACGGGGTCCGGTCAAATTACTGTCGTGGTAAGTAAACAAACAAACATGAGAATCGATTGTTTTGGCGTAGGTGTGTTACAAATAGACAAGTCAGCGTGTTGGTGGTTTATTTACAGGTACGAGGGCGCAGCCGGGTTCTACAAGGGGCTGAAGCCGAACCTGGTGCGAGTGGTGCCAGCCACCATGATAACGTTCCTCGTGTACGAGAACGTGTCGCATTACTTGCTGAATAGAACCCGCAAGGTGGCGTTGTCTTAGTGCAACGCGAGATTGAATTCCCGAATCACTGACTTGTAATAAACAAGTACGCTGGACTGAATACGTCTACTGAAATATCAAATGTTTCTTGTGCCGATTTGAAGTGCCCCCTCGAGAGACCTCGAGGGTACTAAATTTGACGTTTATTGCTTGTATTTGACATTACAAATGCATCTCTATTCCGTACCTTCGTATACCAGTGCCATCAGAGCCAAGATGGCGATAATCAAATTGGCTTCATTTTTTGGATGACAACCTTCAGTCCAGCGTATTTGTATAGTAGAGGTCAGTGCCCCGAATACAGAAACGCTACTCAAAGTTTGAGTCGTGCTTAACATTTAAATGTTGTCAAAATTGACGGTTTTCCATACGAATTCTGATAGGTATTGTACATCTAACTTTATGTACCACTGCGCCGCAGCTAACCCAATCTAACCCAACCCACCGACCTACGGCTGCTTTCCATCGGAGATGTGCGGGGATGCGTTGCGAGGAATGTGTTAAGGAGGACCAATAGAATCACTCCATTTTTCTAGGCATGCAAAATGGAGTGATTCTATTGGTTGGTTGCACGGTAGCTAAGCGGTGCGCTCCAACCACCAATAGGATTGCTTCATTTCCGTATTGCAGTACCTACTGGAATTTTTTTAATCTCATTCCGCTTAGTCACTTCGCACAATATCTGGTGGAAGAGCACCCCTAATTCAGTAAATAGTTTATTAGACATAACCAACAGCCATACCTATATTTTTCTCACTTACATTACGAATACAATTGGCTATAAAATCATCATCACCAGTTTTCCTACTCCCTAATACTGGGGCACAGGCCTTCCCTATGGATGGAAGAAGAATATAGGGTGTAATATAGTATGGGCCATAAGCCACCACGCTGGTCCAGTGCGGATTGGTGGGTATTAACGACTGCAGATGCAGCTTGGACCAACGGTTTGACGTGCCTTCCGAAGCACGGAGGAGCTCGAGATAATATATTTTTGGCCATCCGTGCAATGACCCGTCTTAGCGAACGTTGCTTAGTTTATCGTACCAATCGCAGGCCGAGCGGTGCGCTAGTCATAATTAAGCCATTGCGTTGTCAAGCTCCTCCTCAGACTATAGGAATGATTGTTATAATTTCAAAATATATTTTTAATATCAAATCTAACATCAAATTGTAGTAGGGTAGGTTCAGGTTGTAGGTACCTCTGTCATTCCGTTAGTCATGTGCCCTTAGACAAGTGGCCAATCTATTCGATCTAACGAATAGAATAGAAATGTATGAAACTGACGTATTACTGACTAGGAGAGCGCGCCAGATAAGTCTGCCCGTGGTCAAAATTGGAATAAGAATTTCGTCTGCTGTTTTGTTTACCTAGGAGTGTCAATGTTAGCGAGCAGCGCCCTCCATCGTGCGCAGATCTACTGGCGCGCACTCTAATACCGTGGCGACCGTGGTGTCAAATGTCAGAGTAGGTAGTTGTCAATTGACATTTGTTCGATAGAAACGTATCGCTTGCTACTTGCTGGCAGCATTAGAAAAGGCCTGTGCCCCAGTATAGGTAATATTAATAATGATAGTTTTAGTAATCAATATTTCTTTACAATAAAACATGTGAGGCAAAGATGGCTGTTTAAATATTTCAGCATTTGTTTTGTTGTTGTTTAACTAGGCAGGTACCAATTTAACATTGGACAATCACAAGTATATTAAGTAGATGTAATTTTCTAGAAAATTGGGTTCCTAAGTTTTGTTATTCTATACTATTTTCTTTCTTTGAACATGTTATTCTGAAGAAAATAATATAATTATGAACCTATAATCGCGCGAAAGTGGGGTTTTGTATTGTTTTTCTTATGTAATATAATTAGTTAAGACGTTAATCCATTTTTATCTTTAATTGGTATAAATGAAAAAATATGGGGTGACATGTGACCGGATATTCTACATGGTAGGTATATAGGTACTCTAAGTACCTACTTACCACAAAGAGATGGCTGTGGCTTACACTTACATGTAGTTTTAGACAATGAGTTCCTCGATTTTTATTATATAACCTATTATCAAGTACGGTCAGCATCGAAAGTAGATTCTTCTGAATCTCTAACCGATTTAAATATTGTAATACAAAATGTAACTTTATGATGAGCCCTGTGACAGCAGGTAGGAATTATAAACAAAAGCGTTGAAAAAGATAAAAATTATGTACGAATATGACAGCTGTCATGTGCGCCATCCTACGTAAATTAGATTTTAATGGATTTGAGAATGTTATCCTAATAAGCTATATTTCATGCTGTCTGTACCTACGTACATTTTTTAATCGAATTTGCGGTGCACGTCTTACATGTTAGGCATGAAATTCGATTGGTAGTTTCTTAAAATAGTAGTTTGTTAACTGATGTTAGACGAGTTGAACGTTGTTTAGTTTGTTTTATAATGTTCTAGGAATTGATTTTAAGTCCAAGACAATTACCTACTTTTAATTTTTTCGTACAAAAAGACTTACAATCCAATATTGACAATTAGATTATTCGTCAGATAAGATTTTATTTAGTTAGATTATTTCATTGCTTGGGTAGATATAGAAAATTTTCTGGTATTACAAGAAGGGACATTGGAATGGTTTGGTCCCCTTGTAGTTTTTTGATTTTTTATAAAATGCTCCATATTGATAAATTATGGGCAAGTGGGTCTGCGTGTGTGAAATTGCTCCTGCGCACTTATGTATGTCAATGAAATTATAATAAGAAAGTTTCTAGATATGAAGAGAGCGTCATCTTTATTAATTTTATTCATCATTATTAACAAGTAGAATCTTGTTCTTGACTGCATTAGTTAAGATAGTCAATTGAGACTGTTTTACATTTTCTACTATCAAGATATTCGGTTGACTGTTTAACTTTATGTTTAATTATGTATCTTGGAAAACTTTTGATAGCTTCTACGCATGGTACCTCATTATGTTGGGTTTTTCTTTGTACTTCATGCTCAGAAGCGACTTCTCTATTTGTCTTGTTGAAATAAATATTATAATTCAAGCACTTGTTTTTTTCGAAGACGAACCTTGCTGACCTTACTGCTTCCATTCTCTCCGGCAATAACACACATAAAATTCAGCATATTGTCGTTCAGTCTTCTGAAAACTATGGGCCAGTTGGTCCTGATAATTTTAAATTAATGTCTAACATGGTATAAAGAGTTTCAGAAACTCCGCAGGATCAGATGTTTGCATCGTTTCTCGTAGACCGCTATAAATATACCGTTCAGGTCACCCAGGATCCCTTGGCTTGATCATACAGCTAGGGACCTCATTAGTTCATAAGGATCCCTTAACGAAAAAGTAAGTAAAGTCTATTTTACAGTCGTAATTTCAATATTGCTGTTCCAATTAGAAACTTACCTACTGGCACACACACAGCATAGTCCAGTCATAAGGAGTTCTACAGGCAAAAACTCACTGTCACACAAAGGAATAGCTACCAATTTACGAAAAATAATGACATAAATTATATTTCTAGAGAAATAAAAAAAAATACCTCCTGTGATTACCTCTCTATACAAAGCTGTCAAATATTTACAATCGATTGTCAACCTTAATTCTGATGACGTAAAGCTGAAAGCTGCTGGCTGTGCCCAATGTTTACGTAAAACTGCAACAAGCTGGTTCAATGCGATTGAACAAATCTAAACATCGGTAATCTAATATTTGCATACATCCTACATAGTTATAATTTTTTTTTGATAATAAACTCCAGAATACAATTTATAACCTCTGTTATCTGTTAATATCGTAGTAAGACTGGTAAAGGAAACTTCCTAACGTTATCGGTTCACTTCTCAGTCGTCCCCATTACAATACTGGCTGCTGCGTATTTACTTTAATAATAAGTGCTTAATATTGAAAAGTTAAAAGAACATACCCCATACACCTTGTAAATTACCACCTACCTACATTAGATAATTTAGTACCTATGTAGGTACACAATAATATTGTTTAGTTTATTTTTTTCAAAAACGAAAACAAAAATATTGTCACGCAGTCTATAGATACATTTACCTACTTAATCACACGATAGTTCTAGTTGTTGTCTTGTTTGTTCTCTTGATAATGATCTGAATAATAACTGTTCGTTCGCTGCTATCTACCTACACACACCAAACATAATGAGTGTCGTAGTACGCATCGCGACGGTCATAAGTTCGCGTGAATCAAAGACATGTCGACGGAAGCAGCAGTCGGTCCCAGACTTTCCACCGAAAAAACACTCCACAAACTGCAAGAGCCGTCGCGAGTTTAAGAAAATTCGAAAAACAAACATGGTAAGTGGAGTTTTCTTAATTTTGTATCTTTAATTAATTCTTGTCTGTCACAAATTTCATTGAAAACGCTCAAAAACATTAATAGATGGCGCTGGTTGAGTGTCGCGAGTGAACCTATTTTGTTTACAGTTTTCTTGATATGAATGCCGGCTTAATATCTTGATATTAATATGAATGCAAGCGAAACTACACCTAATAAAATATTAACGTAAGTTCCCCTTGTGCTGGAGACGACCTAAGATCATAATCGACTTCATAATTATGTCACTTTTAAGTTTGTTACTTGGGAATCTTTTTTGATATGATGCATGATAGGTAAGCCGGGTAGGGACGACAGGCATTTTATTTAAACTATAAATAATATGGCATATCCTTATAAACTTTATGATTATATATTACCTACTTAATTTTATTACAATACATATTATCTAAGCAGTACCTACGCACGCAAGATAATAATAACAATTAACTGCCGCACTCAGAGACGTCAAATAACGAGAGTACAGAATGTCAAATAATGACAATTCAAAACTAGACTCTATTCTTGTCAGGTCTTTGGTCTAAATTTAAATAAAAAAATTTGACATTATGTACTCATTAAAGTTATTTGACGTCTCTGAGTGCGGCAGTAAGACAGTTAGAAGTGTATTTAATTAATTTTGATATGGGAATCGAAGACGTCAAATGTAAAAAAGTAAATTTTTTTTACAATAATACTGCACCGACCGAAACATTCAATTGATTTACGTACGCAGAAAGCGAAAAAGGTAGCATCAGTATGTATCTACTAAATCCTGAAATTTTTCTTTTTAATCAAACATTTTCCATTATTGTCTATCTATACTGATAGAAAACATAAATAAAAATATGCATCGGTGATCGTAATTTCGAATTTTGCTGTTCAACTAACCACCTACTTAAATTATATTTATTTCATTTAGAAAAAAATTCTCCGTGCTGTTACAGTTAATGACTGTCTCAAATCCGCAGTCTTTATCTATTGACCTAGGTTCGCTGGAATGTTTAGTTGCTTATGTGCTTAGTGCTCTTCCTAAGTATGTTGCATACATTCTATATTTGTATTACAACAACACCAGAGAGGTGGAAGAAACATGCGCGCGAATTTAGATTTTCTATACAAGTCAAGGTGAAGGTATTATACAATATGTTGTTCGGCCTACCCCTTTGGGGATATACGAGTAGGCGTGATATATGTATGTAACATATAGTATGTACAGTCAACAGCACGTCAGGCTAACAAAATTATCTTTTTTTTGCATTTTATTGTTACCTAATTATTACTGAGATAAATAATAGAGTGTATAAAACATGCGATGAAGTATCTGCTCTGCCGTCACCACGCGAAACTTGTAAAAGTTAGGTTAGGCGGTAAAAAACCTAAGCTTGTGTTTGCTATAAAACAAAGGCGAAGATAGCCTTTGTCGCTACATTGTCGCTATTGATTGCTATAGTAAGTATCTATCTATTAGTAGAAAATGTGGAAAATTACGCGATTGAACAAGGTATCCAAGTAGGTATACTCGTAATGGGATTAAGAGATAAACCACTTGGCTCTTTTCACGTAGGCGACTTCTTTAGGTAATCATTCTACTTGGATTAGAAAGGTCATTCATTATTTAGTAATTATTATGTAAGAAATATATCTACCAAGTAAATTAATTAGTTACCATCACCACCGGCATTTTGATGTCTCCACTGCTGGGGTATAGGCCTTCCAGGCGATAGAAGAATATAGGGGAGAAAAGGCAATAAAACCCACTACGCTGGCCTGCAGCCAGATGCAATCGGCACTAACGACTTCAGAGCCGTTCCACACGGTGCGGTGCGATGCGGATCCTCAGAATTTTATTTATACTAAGTGCAGCGATCGCTTGATGTACAAGTTACATACAGCTACTATTGAAAACTCTGCCGCATGGCACCGCACCGCACATCACCGAGTTGAACGGCTCTAACGTGCCTTCCCAAGCACGAACGAACTTGAGATAAATTATTATTTTGATTTTTATTGATTGCGAACAGGACAAGAAGATGATGAGTTGAGGAAACATTAACGTCCATATTAGTTATATATCTAACAATTTTATTATACCAATCACTGTTAACGAATAAAAATTACCGAAATAGATACTACTCTCTCGGCTGCCTAGACTCAAAACAAGCACATTTTTTTTGAGTTGGTTAATTTCTGCCTAATAGCGTCCAATTGCATTGCTACCTCGTAGCAGGAAGTTCTCAAGCCATATACCATAAGCCATATACCGCACGTAGCAGTATTTTCGTGTAGTGAAGTTTGACGTTATTCAGTGGTTTCAACCAACAATGCTGGACGAAGATAACGAAAAAGTAGGTGTAATAATGTGTTAGTTAATTAATTAACTGTGTGAATGACTTCAGTCCATATTGCTAATTAAATTCTTTATTCACACTAGGTACCTACTTACTTACTTACAATTCTTGATACACTTGATAGTATGTTGAGATATGGGTTTAAATTATTCTTAGCATCTATTATCTTAACGAGAGGGCAAATACCTACAATGAACAAGTACTTACGTATTACTTCAGTGTGTCGCGTAGATAAATTAACTTGTGTTTTGCTGTTATACAATTAGCTGCGAAAATATTTTAATTTGCCGCCAATTTTTCGTAGCTAAAAGTGACGTAAGACGTTCATTTTATATATGTGACATTCGCTTCTCGTAAAAAAGTTTCGTTGCGTTTTTGACAAGGGAATTTAGAAATAAACTATGAAATTTTAGGCAAACGGATCGAAAACATTGCGTCTTTAAAAATAATTGTTCATGACACTGTATAATGATAAAGAAGTTAAATAAGCAAAGTGTCCAGGAATATTTGTTACGTCAGGAGGAGCTTAACGAGGCTAAGAACAAGTCTGAGTACAGCGGGATCATGTCTAACAAAAATGGTCGTTGGTTTGCGCAGGTAAAATATCACAAAATCTATATTTTACTAAGAAGTAGGTTCCAAAAACCACTGCCTTGATGCGGGAAGATTAAAAATCAATTAATTTATTTTACTGTTATTATTTCATTTTTATTTGAACATTATGTATTAGAAAAAAATGTTAGAGTTTCGGCTAGTTTGGTTCGATTCCTGCAGGACTATTCAGGACAATATTTTAATTTTTATGACAACTTTTTTTTAATATATTTTTATTTTGGTGTTTATACATTTATTTAATATTTATTTTTTTCAAATTGTGTTCGATGTTTTCTAGGTGAGTCCTAGGTCTCATATTCGTCTTATAAATATGTACCTACCTATGCTTGATATTTTAGAATCTATGATAAAACTCTAGTTGGATAAGCCTATAATGCATGCTTTTAATACAAGCGAACCAAATATTTAAAAACAAATTATAAACTCCAGACAATTAGCAAAAGAGTGGTAGGCTTCAGCCCTGCTACAGGAATAATAGAACCTACATGTATTACCTTCTTCTTTCTGCCCTTATCCCGCTCTAGGCGGGGTTGGAACAACCTACATGTATTACCAAGAGCGGTAAAACAAAGCATGTGTCAGTTCGCAAGTATTTGTCGATTAATATGGGATCTGAGCCTTTCTTTTTTACCGCCCGAGGTAACTACTAAACTCCATGTCACACCCCTGACCAGGAAGTGGGATTTTCTGCCACTTTCTGGTCAGGTGTGACATAAAAAAATTAAATGCTATGAGATCCCTTGTAACTTGATTAAAAAAAGTTAGAACGTAGGATGTCTGCGTATTTTTTGTGGTTGTTGTAAAAACGTAATAACAAACAGTGGCAATGACTTTACATGTAATTTCCGCAATAGAGGCCGAGGTTAAATGATACGTGCTCGAGTTTTCGATAATGACAAAAAAATGATGATAAGTTTGAAATGATTACCTACAATTATTTATACTACGTCTGGAACCTGAGGAAGTGAGAACCTGGGACACCAAAAAATGGCCGCGGAAAACTTAAAAAGGAATCATTGATATTGTCCTTTTAAAAATGTTGTATTGATTTCAATAAACTTTTTTGAATTTTGCCATTGCCTACACTTCTTTTTATACCGTCTATAATAATTATTTGACAATTTCTATTTATGGATCAACTATGTGTAGTGTTTTCTGGTGTGCCGTCACCACACGGCTTATAATAATTGCTCTATTTTGTAAGCTGCTTAGAAATAAGCAGCTACGTCTAGGACGAAATCCGTGTCCTTTTTTACGAATGCACTCAATTCATTTCATTTCATTTCGATTGTAAACTCTATTATCACGAGCAAGATCTGAAAATGTATTGACACCGCCGGTTACATAATAAATATATCACCTACCAGTCACACTTCATGTCTGCTGTGTGTTAACGGTGTAGCACTAGTTTTAGAAACGTTAAGGTTGAATATTGCCTGATTTGCCTGTAGCTACGTTAGATTCTGCACAACGGTTATCAAGACCTACTGATAAACCTTGATACAATGTACACCTAACAATATTTAGATAGTACCCGTCGTATCCGGTAGAAATATATTGTCGATAACTCGATTCCTAATATGAATAAAGAATATTGGGAATCTCCAGTTCACTCGTATATTCGGTTTGGAGACTAAATTAGTTGAATGTATTTATTTCAATTTGAATACCATCGTAAAATAGGTACGATAATAAGAAAAACAAGTGAAAATAGTGCATTTTTTGACTATGAGCATAGTGTAAAGATCCCAACAAGTAGACATTGAGATACCGTGACCATTCATAATATTCTAAGTGTGAATAACAAAAACAATTAGTATCTCTGTATAGGTATGTGATCATTACGGTTAGTGTTTGGTGGTTTGGTGTCCAATTCCCTCCAAGATGATGGCTGTAGAAGCAATTGTGGCGCAAAACAACGGACAATTGAATGTGAGTAGGACCACAAGATAGTTGTTAATATTGGAACTGTGGTGACAGCAGAGCAGAAAACAATTGTCTCCCCCCTTAATGTGATCACCCGTTTTTCACTTAGGGTCCCCAAAGGCTAGAGTTCACCAACACTTGCTGCCGCACTCAGAGACGTCAATTAACTTTAATGAGTATTTAATGTCAAAAATTTTCATTCATATCTAGACCATAGACCCGGCAAGAATAGCGACTAGTTTTGAATTGTCATTTTTTGACGTCAAGTACTCATTAACGTTATTTGACGTCTCTGAGTGCGGCAGTTAAACAGGTGATTATTATTTAAACGTCGAGTTTTGACATTTTATCGTATGGAAGAACTGTCAAAAACTGACAGTTATCTTTTAATAGCTTGTTTTGTGTTGATGAATTCGGGCCTAAATCGTAGATCGTAGGGACCAATAGTCATAGCCCACATCTTTCCAACTAAATCGTACATATACGTTTCTATGACGACTTGTACGATCTGCGATTTAGTTGCCCAACTTAATCGCATGGTCTGCGGGGGACCCTTAATGTATCTTCATAGTTTATAAACTTTTATACCCAAGAAGGATCAAGGAAGTGATAGTGAAACCTCAGTCATATCTTAGAGCAGTATGGATTGGAATTTTTTAATCCCAACTACTCTCTCCGTTCTTCAGTCTTTCGACTCCATCACTTTTTAACACATTCATTCATGACTAGCACCTTTCCAGTGTGATGCATGATATGAATAAAAAAAATAGTGGCTCCATGGCGTCTGATTTATATTATGAGGATTGTGAAGCTGTAAATTTTAAAAACGATAACATTTTCACCCCGTAACATCACATCTCTTATTATTATTATTTTTACGAAATATAGCTTACGATAGAGGTTGTTATTGTTAGCATCGAAATATCTTTATTTATGTAATAAATACGTCCTCGAGCATAATTTATTAAATTAACTGAATTATTAAAAAAAACTTAGAACTAGAAAACTTAGATTAGAGACTTAGATCAGGATGTACCGAATCTAAAAAGACCAAAATTTCTCATATTGTATAGTTTTAGGGGAGATATTCAATATCGGCACTTCACAAGAGGAGGGACTGCGACAACCCCAGATTGACTGGGAATAGGATAGGTCAGCATTTATTTTGACCCCTGTATACAGACACGTAATTCAAAGTTTGAGTCCTGCTTAACATTTAAGTGATGTCAACACTGACGTTTTTCCATACAAATTCTGACTATTCGGGGGTTAGTGACTGTGACTAACATACTTTATAATAAGTATTATTCATTGATTCATTGAACACGTCAAGCTACTGCAAGCTGTCAATTGCATTAGCCCAATCAATTTCGTACTTAATGTTGAAATTAATTAAGGCTGACAATCGATTGGAGAAGTTGACAGTGTTGTATATTATTGATGGTGACTGTAGCTAAACAAGTAGGGGAAGGTGACCCAAAGCGGGTGTACTGCCTAAAGCGGACACTTTCCTGTATAAAATCATTTTGAAAGTGGATATAGTCCTGCCGGCCTTATTGTTATCTGCTTCTTTAATAAAATAAACGAACTAAAGTTCCCGCCTGTCGCCTTGCGTATAATAAAATTATACATACATACATACATAAATCACGCCTATATCCTCGAAGGGATAGGCAGAGGGGAAAATTAGGAAAATTATATAACAATAAATTACTATAAAAAAACGTTTAACAATAAACGGGCCTGCTATTAAGTTTAGGAGAAAACTTATAGCGTATAGCTAGGTTAATAATTTTATGTGCTAGAACATGGTCTTTAGGCACTATGCCCGCCTTGGGCCACCTCCCCCTACTGGTTTCTTAAAGCTGGTAGAGTGTGAAGGCTAATTGCTTAAAACGGCTTACTGTGAAATACGATAGGTAATGGATATCCGATTTGCATGAGAAATTCGTTTTAGGGTATTGTGGATAACCTGTGATGTGAGCTGGAATTTTGTATCTATTGTGTCATCATCAACATAAGTAACACAACATGGCGACCGTCGTGTCATATCATTAAGTAAGAGAAGCTGTCAAAAATTGATATTAATTGTATTCTATTCCAGTGCGGCAGTGTATAGAATGCGTTTTTGGAAGATCGAGACATAATAGAATTTATTGATAGTTTATTGTCGTCTACTTTATTCAGTGGACTTAAGGAACTATCAGCACTTGTTAAAAACACATTCTCCCAGCGAGCGGCCAAACTGTTGATGGAATAAGTGGCCAATCACTTGACTAGGCCTAGCATGGAACGTGGAGATAATCTCCACGGGGAAAAGAAAATTTTCTCCTCATGCTCTAACTCCCACTAAATGCCGAGACAAAACGAGGCTTTGTTCAACTGATCCCGCTCAAAACTTATACCGCGGGATCAGTTGTTCGAGTGGTGGTGGAGAGAGATTTTGTCCACGTGCTAGGCCTATAGAGCAACGACTCGACAGTGTTGTACGGATTCTCTTCCGCCCAAGAGTCCTTACAACTGCTAGTGATGCGCCCGTTCACGGTTCGCGAGTTCTAATTAAGGGGTCGTCTCAGAGTAATCGATACCGAAGCACTATCCGGGGACGAATTTCAAGCTTATTTGCACATTATAAAAAGCAATCGGATCTGACGCTAATTTGTACCGCAATCGATAATAATAAAGGGTAACAAGCTCCGTGTTGGGTTACGTGCTGTAAGCCTGTTTGTACTGAAATCCAATCGGCGACTGGCAAACTTTCGACCTTAATATGTATAAATGTGAAGCAAAATAATCACTGTACGCCTTGACGAGGTATCTAATATTCATTATACAGAAAATTTATGAATAATTCTGTTTTTGTTGTAATAGTTGATGATTAAGACATCCCTTAAACCCATGGCATAGTGTCAAACAGTTATTGATTGCACAAGACCTATTTATTCATTGCTAACACCTAGCGGAAGTGGACGAGTATGCTCCCTCGTAGTAAACTATTTATTTATGTAGTAAAGTATTGTTAAAATATGAAACAAATTGAATTTTACGTAAGTGTCCGAACAACGAGAGTTATCGATAAGTACCTATGTCCCCACACAATGATTTATAATTATGTCAATACCACTCACAAAACAGTTTAATACTGTGAATGCATACCTTTAGCCTTGACTAGACTTGTGTACAGTAAGCAAATGTTTTGGGTAAGTCTTTGCTACACATTACATTATTCGTTCTATTCTCAGTTCGTTGGACTAGCGGCAAATGGTACACGGTTATTCTTGCCGTACTTTTTTGCCGCCGCAGCATTAAAGAAATGCCATGACATTTAGAAGACTTCGCCGTGCGCGTCGCGCCGTCATTATCCGTTAAGCGAAAATCCCCAATTAGCCGACCGCGGTTAAGTCTCAATCGAAGGTCCTGGACGAAACTTTATCCGAGATTTGCGAGTGATCAGCGGCGAGGTCGCGCGAGCGGAGCCGGGCGCCGGCGAAGCCGCGGCAGTCTGCGCGCCGCGCTCGGCCCTCCACCATGTTCGACGGCGAGCCGCCCCCGTCACCCCCGTCCCCCGCCCCCGCCACCTCGCCCGCTCCGTCGCGCCTCCGACGCACGTTAAACACGCTTCGCTCGCCGTTCCGCTCCGGGTCGCCCTTCCACATAGGCTCGATCAAGCGCACCGGCTCCATTAAGTCCCTCGGCTCAGACGGAGAGATCCCACGCGGCGACCGCACGATGCGTAAACGCAACAAGAAGCAGCGCGACGCCGCCAGCGACGCGTCGCACAGCACCGACAGCTCGCCCAGCGTCGACAAGAAGAAAAAGGACGGCGGCACCAGCTTCATACGGCGGATGGGCAGCATAGGGAAGAGGCGGGTCGAGCCTCTCGAGGGTGCGTCGACGCCGATCCCGCGGTCGACGCCGACGCCCCCGCAGACGGACACAGTGGAGTCGACGCTCGAGGGCCCGCCGACGCCGCCGCCCGACATTGATGCTCCCGAGGAGGCGCCTCCGGTCAGTCCGATCGCAGTCGAGCACCCGGTGGCGACGCGGCCCTTTACCAAAGCCGCCTGGAAGAGAAAGACGAGCGAGCCGGAGATGGACAAGCCTGTGGAGCCTGTGGAGCCGAGCGCCGAGAGCGCTTTGAAGCGGCGGATAGCGTTCGTGGCGCAGGCGTCGGCGTGCTTCTCGGAGGACCACGACGACGCCGAGGAGCGGGGCGAGGGCGAGGTGGGGTCGCTGGAGGAGGCGGTGGCGTTGGCGCGCGTTCGGCTCGCAGTGGCATCGGGCGCCTCGTCGTCACACTCGCGCGACGACGACACCGAAGAGGAGGGGTGCACGGACGCGATGCCCGCCTACGGGGACCTGCTCGAGCCGGAGGGCAAGCCCGCCGAGGAGCCCGCGGTGAGTGTGCCTTAGTGCGCGCGGGATGCCGCCCGGTGCGCGCGCGCCATGACCTTCGAGGAGGCCGGCGAGAGCTACCTCACCGTTTGCGAGTGCTGCGGCTTCAGCACCGAGACGGCCGTCCTGTTCTCAGTACGTTCCATTTCACGGTAGTTACCGTCGGGCGGTTGGGCGATGCCTTTCGTGAGTACCTACCTTGCGGCGAGGCGTTGAGGCTTCCACCCTTTTTTTGTCTTGCGCTCGTTTTTCGTTTGTTCAAGTGCATGCCTACTTCGTGTTGCCTGTTTGAACAGTGTGTATCGTACTCGCAATTTGTCAGCCGTGACTTGTTATTGCAATGCTGTTCGGATCTCAGAGCAATGTCAGTGAATGAAACGCCTCATTGGGTTTAGTGAATACCAGTTTGCATTCCAGTCACTTAGACGGTACAAAGTGCAAGTTTCAGCATTCGGTCTTGTTAGGGTTTACTCAACCAAATACTTGACTTATTAGGTGTTTTTTTTCCATCATTTAGTGCACATAAAACACCTTTTTATTTAATTTTAGTTCAATCGATTACAAAACATGTCATAATTATTTATTAGCTGTGAGATTGGAACGTAAGTAAAGCCCCATTACTTTATTCTTCTACTTATAAATGAAAAAAATTAAGTATAGTTTAATATTCATTGTATAAAATAATAATTAAGTTTTAAAATTTCGAATAAATTAATCTTCGGTTAACTTTTGATTAGTTCAATATTGGTTAAGTAAATCATTTTCATGTTTCATGCTGGTATGCCTACACTCCTATTAATATAATATATTACACGCACAAAATCGCATAATGTCACATCTGAGTGGATTTTTTACTCAAGTCTTATACTAATATTTGATTATCTTCCGGAACGTCATTCCATTCATTGAAAATGTTACATTGTTAGGCATTTGTATTGGATTGATGATGACATATTGCTTTGTTATTTTCCTTGGGCCTGTTTCACAATCGACAAGTAAGTTCAAAGTAGCTTACTTCGCAGATTATTTGACAGTTGTAATATGAAATATATGTCAATTGAACTGCAAAGTAAGCTACTTCGAACTTCCTTGTCGATTGTGAAATTATTCTCGGTTAAATGTAGGTGCAATGATTTTTCCTTTTTTTTAAAATACAAGTGAATTGTGTTTAAATGATTCAAATACATAGAACAATATTTAACACTAATTACAAATTCGCATTCATACCTACAATATATGCAATCGGCAGTCATCTGGTATTTTAAAATATTTCCGATTGCCAGTTGCTGCTAAAAATTTCAGAGAACTAATTTTGACGTCTCGAAGTTCTTGCGGTTAAATAAACATAAATACAAGTTTATGTTAATTATGAATTTTAAGTTTTCAGATCTAGAACTAGCAATGAAAACTACATAATATACATTTAATTTTTATTTTAACTACAACAGTAATTAAAATAGAAATTAAATGTACCTATACGTAAAAGAGACAATTTAAACTTTGGATTCTTTTTAGAGAATGATAATGTGTCTGTTTCATTTCATAATATAATTTCATTCGACAAGAAACTAATGTATTAGATTTATTTTTAATTTTATTCTCTGTATTGCAAATCTGTATCTAAAATAATGGTTAGAAAAAGTTTGAAACATTATAATCTTGATCCGGGAAACAGACTATCATTTATCGAAATTTTTGGAAAAATTATATTCTAACCACTGTTTCTAATAATTTTTTAACATTTTTTTAATTTATTTTTTTACACTCACACCTATCATCTAGCCCAAAGTAAGTAGCCTAAGCACTTGTGTTATGGATACTAGATGACGGACATATTTTTAATGTAATTATGTATATAAATGTTGAAAATATACTACTATACAACCATGACTCGGAAACAAACATTTGTGGTCATCACAAAGTTTGCCCCTACCAGGATTCGAACCAGGGACCTCTTGGCCAATACCCAGCAATCTGAGCATTCGACCAAGGCGGCCGTCGACATTTCGTCGACATTTATATACATAGATAATGTTCAAATAAAACACAAAAAATATAATTTCTTTGTATAAAAAGACTTTCGTGGTTAGAAAAAGTTCGAAAAATTATAGTTTTGATGCGGTAACTATATTTTTTCGTACTGTTTCTAACCACAGTATTGTTTTTACTATTTTTTTCTTACTTTTATAAGTACAGTGTTCAAATTAAAATCAAAATAAGTAATTTCTCTGTATTCTATGTCTTCAGGCGAGTTTTAATAGCGCAAAGTTGATATTGATGCCGTGTGGTGACGGCAGAGTAGAATACAATTGTCACCACCCCAAATCTCTCCCGTGAGTGTCGTACAAGGCGACTAAGGATAAATCAGTGTTGAGGAATGGGCAGCAGCGTTCCTCTTATACCACCTAGTAATATACCTACTACGCTTTTTGTGTCCGATAAATGGCAATATGCTCGCCACCTATTACATGGGACCTAACATAATTGACGAAACGCGGGTGCTAGTTCACCTCTGCCTACTCCTTCAGGGATATAGGCGTGATTTATGTATGTGTATGTGAAGTTGATTCTTTTTAAAACACCTAAATGTCAGTGCTTAACATTTCACTGTCTTCCTAGGTGTGTTGGTAACTTTTTACGACATCTTTCCGCACCGTGGAATTGCCGCCGGAATTGGCGTCCGTCAATAAAAACACCCGACATAAATCCACAGTTCCGGTAATAGAATTCTTGAACTTATTTTTTATTGTTTGTCAACGCGGTCAATAAAACACAAAATAAATACAATGAGCATAAATTGAGCGGACACCTATTTGACCTAATAATATTTAATTTTGTGTTTGTCATTTTTAATGATATATTTTCTTTAAATGAAGTACATTTAGATTGCCCGTAATCAATATTTATTTATATTATAACCTTAACAGAATAAAAATCACTCAAATATGGTTATAAATTTCCCGCCAAAAACTCCATAATACTTATGTTTAACAATGGTTTTTAGTCACAAATTCTTGCATCATTTTTTTTTTAAATTGGCTTAACGTTCCTGGATACAAGTCCTTTAGAAACTGTCTTTGTATACTTTCGTTTACTTTTCTTATTTTGAATGAATGATAAATGAATGAATGAAAATAATGTAATATATGAATAAATGATCTTAATGCATGAAATGAATTTTACATTAAAATATGGGTGAAACACATTTTAACACATCTAAGAAGTGCTTGGCGCGAATTGAATGGTACCAGAGTTCATGATGGTGGTTAATGAAATGGATAAAACCACTTTTTATAGTGATCTTAACCACAACATCAAACACATCATGAGACTTATTTTCGATGATTCTGCATAATTGCACATCAACACGGATGCTTGTGCATCAAAATAACACCACTTTCACTGCACAAAATCCACTCTGTAACAATTTTTGAATTACCGAAAATAATCTGATTGTCACCTTTGAAACGCGCCAAACACTCTCAATTCTTGCATCACATTTGTAACCCTAACAGAGTATAAATCCATAAATGTAATCCCTCAAATTATGTAGGTAATAAATTTCTCGTTAATGGCGGCGGGCAATATTTGATCATTATACCTATAAATGTTAAAAAAAAATAGTACATATAAAGAATATTGTGGTTACAAAAAGTTCGAAAAATTATAGTTCCCGCATTAACTGTCGCACTCAGAGACGTCAAGTAACGTTAAAGAGTCCTTAACGTCAAAAAATAACAATTCAAAACTAGTCGCTATTCTTGCCGGGTCTATGGTCTAGATTTGAATAAAAATTTTTGACATTAAATACTCATTAGAGTTAATTGACGTCTCTGAGTGCGGCAGTAAGACTATAAATTATTGAACTTTTTCTAACCACAATATTCTTTGTATACAGATAATTATTTTTGATTTTTATTTGAACATTATCTACATAAATGTCAAAAAAATATTAGAAGCTACATTGTGGTAAAAGTTCGATAAATTATAGTCCGTTTCCCGGATCAAGATTATAATTTTTCGAACTTTCTCTAAACACAATTTTCTTTGTAATACAGAGAATTAAAATGTCAAAACTTAAATTAATAACTAAACCGAATTAAACTTTATGAATGTGCAATCAGAAATAAATAAAGTAGAAAGGCTCAGATAGGATCCAATTGTCAACTCTCTTGAACTCCATTTTGCAATGTTTTCTTGTAATAAAATAGCTACCTCATTTTATGGACACTTTAGGGCCGGTTTTAATATCAGTCTAATATTTAACACTTTTTAACAATTGGTTGAGTTAACTATGCATGAAAAAACCGGCCCTAACACATAACATTAGTTAAGGAATGTTTGGTATAGGAAATCAAAGGGTTGAAGATTTTCTAAAGTTCGCTCCATTTTGAATAATGATTACAGGAATTTGTATTCACAAATTGATGTCTAATATCGCGGTTGTCTTTCTTGTTTAATACGTCCAAACGTTGATGAAAAGTCGAACATTCATACATACAAAAATCACGCCTATATCTCCAAAGGGGTAGGCAGAGGTGAATTAGCACCCACGTTTCCCCAATTATGTTAGGTCCTATACCTAAATGTGTCTCAGAAATATTTTAAGCTATCAGTGGCGTACCTATCTGTAGGATATCAAATGTTTGCATTCTAAATATCAAATATCGAGTGACCTTACCTACGTATCCGTTCCCGTGATAGAAAGTCACGGCGGTATATCACGTTACATATACGTCGGCGTCGATCACAGTTAGCAGTCTTGTCACTTCAATATTATCAAAATCAGGCCACGGGCGGCTGTTACAGACTTGCGACTTCATAGATATTTTATACCAATATCACGTGGATTCTGCACCATTTAATGGAATTTTCTCCTTCCTGCCCCGTTCCCAGTTTATCTGGGGTTGGCGTAATATGTTTCCTCTTCCATTTATATCTGTCAGACGCCATCAAGCCATCCACTTCCTTTTGATTCATACTATCGTCGATCACACCGGAAAGGTGTTATTGATGAAGTGCTATATTTGGTTGACTTTAAGTGCAGGTTCAATTGGGAAAATCAATAATATTTCTAATTACGAGTACTTGCTACGGTTTGCTACGATTTCGGACACTTCGAAACTCATCTACCGTCAACCCTTAAATATCCCCAATGTAAAAAAAACGTTTCCAGGTATTAATTAGGGTTCTGTATGAGGTGCGACGTGTGTCTGTAACCATAACATCGTAGGGATACCCCCTTCGGCGCGTTCAAAATTCTGTTTAGACACTTTCCTTCAATTGTACCTGCGCAGACGACCGTCATTTTGGTCCAACTTACGTCTTACGTGCCGGGAACTATATTTTGTATGTTGTTAGTTGCGATTTTTGACGGTGTCGCATTCCTATAGCGCACGTTAAGGCCTTACAGAGGTCGTTGGTGCGTGGTGGTAATCCGATCTAGGCGGGGTAGGCTTACCGCGGCTACTCGCGGTCCCAACGGTTGTGCAATGTCCGTTCTAGTGGCAACTATGCCATGTGTGGACAATCGCGATATCGATTTTTATTACTGCTCGAAAGGAATGTGGTCTTTTACTAATGTTAATAGAATACAGGGAGTATAGAATGGATTCCGTGTGGTGACGGCCCGAATACAATTGTCACCACCCCAAAACTCCCGCGGGTGTCGTACAAGGCGACTAAGGGCCGGTTTTTTGATGCATAGCATATTATCTCAACCAATTGGTTAAAACTGTTACTAATATCAGACTGTTATTTAAGTTAACTATGCATCAAAAAACCGGCTCTCTGCCGCACTCAGAGACGTCAAATAACGTTAATGAGTACTTAACGTCAAAAAATGACAATTCAAAACTAGTCGCTATTCTTGCCGGGTCTATGGTCTAGATTTGAATGAAAATTTTTGACATTAAATACTCATTAAAGTTAATTGACGTCTCTGAGTGCGGCAGTACGGGCTAAAACAGCGATGAGGACTGAAAATAGTTGGCGATACACTACCTCTGCCCTTTGGGGATAAGGCGTGATTTATGTATGTATGTAGAACGGATTGATTGACGTGATTCATCGAGATTACTTTTCCCTTCAATATTTGTAGCGGCTACGTCAATAGTGCTACACACGGCAGCTGACGATAACAATATAATCAAATCAACAATAGACCTAATGACTGTTGTGATAAGGCAGAACAAGATTAGCAAGACCTGAATCACGATTGCAAAATTTCTGGCAGAACTCCGAATATCTTCCATTTTCGCCGAGGATACTGCTTACTTTCCCCATCCCAGCATATTTTTCTCATCTCAAGATCCGCTAATCTTCGGTGAACCAATTGATGTCTGATAAAACTGATGCATTCGTACTGCGCACTAAAAACTCTTTTATAATGTAAATAAAAACAAAAGCAGTAAAACGGCCATTTAAAAAAAATTACCAGGTACACCAAAATTTTAAATGTAGCATTTTTTGGCATTGTTTTTAATTAATGTTAAAGCGTATGGAAAACTCATTCACTCTGCAGTTTATTCCTCAACGGAAATTGCGAAAGTTTTATTACTTGTAGCTGTTTTATTGGGAATTTATCAAAAAGTATTACCATTAGTATTATTCTTTTTGTGTTACCTTCGCGCACGTCAATGAAAATGATTGCAAAAAGTCCATAATGATAATACTAACGGTCATGATGACACCTACTCTCGGAGTAAATAACTTCTTAATAAAGACAGATTTTCCTAACGACAGCAATTATAATACATAAAATATCGTAAATAAGTAGTGCAAATGACACATACTTGTCCCTTATCAGTTGGCCGATAAGACCGCTGGCTCCACTCAAGGCGCGATCATAAATAGGCGGTCATTACACCGGCACGTTAGTTCAGTCTCTTTGGTTTCTGTGCACGGGTTCCTTTGCTTTTTTCATAAACAAAAAAACAAATCCTTTTTTAAAATAGTGTCCTATTAACCGCGAAATTTTGTAAAGAGAACATGGCAGCGGGATATTGAGTGGTTGGTGCAATGTGGGACGTTTCGATCGAGAACTTTCCAGATTTTTCTCATGATCTCTTACACTGGACTTATTTTTGTATTTCTTGACAAACAGGGAGAGTTATATGAATGAAAATGACACCGAAGCCTAGACCAAATCCTGGAGTGAGTTTTGCACTGAATAACTGCTTACTGTGCGCTGTGTTACATTACATACATACATAAATCACGCCTATATCCCTGCAGGGGTAGGCAGAGATGAATTAACACCCACGTTTCGCCAATTATGTTAGGTCCCATGTGTTAGGTGGCGAGCCTATTGCCATTTACCGGGCACGAAAGTCGCAGTTCATTGCTAGGTGGTATAAGAGGAACGCTGCTGCCCATTCCTCATCACTGTTTTATAGCCCTTAGTATCCTTTTACGACTTTTATTGTATTCTGCTTTGCCGGCTCTGTGTTGATTTGCATTCGTTTTAATAAACTTGATTATAACAATTATTGTATTATTAGGGTAATTATAAGTGTGTTTACCTACTTTAAAAATAGTCTCTAGAAAATATTTGATTTCATATGAACGGATGGCTGGTAAAATAGATGACTTAATTTTTAATATTCAAGGCATTTACTTAAAAACATATTTATTCTTGGTCGGCGTTTCTTAAAATGTTTTTGAAGTATTTTCCTTTGTAATGTAATTACTTAGTTATTTTAGATAGAAGCCAGACGCTAGTTTGGTCGATTAGTACCTAGTCAGGTGCTGATCAAACATTTATCACCGATAATTACCTGCCAAAAATCTCAAAAAAAATGTTTGTGAATTTTGTCATTTTTCCAATTAACTCAAAATAGCAGAGGTGTGGATATCTTGCTCTGTAGACCGTAAGTATTTCAGGCGACGACAACCTATATAACTTTAATATAAGCTCAAGATGTGAATTACAATGATGGCCTATGTTATCTTGAGTATGTAGGTACAAAAGCAACGGTTAATTGACATCAATTTGTCATTATTATACTTTGTTGCATCGAGAACATCGTTCCATAACGACTTGCATCCTGCCGACGTGTGTCCCATCAGTTTTCTTAAGTGAAATTGACAATGCCGAAGTCATTTGAATATTTGTCGCTTCTCATGCTTATAAAATGTTGCTTTAATCTTTGCACATCAGGTCTAAAAATTCCGTACCCAAAGGGTAAAGGGTGAATGAGGAACAGAAATGAAAAATTATACGGATTATTACTCTTATTGCCGCACCCACAGACGTCAAATAACGTTAATGAGTACTTAACGTCAAAAAATTACAATTCAAAACTAGTCGCTATTCTTGCCAGGTCTATGGTCTAGATTTGAATGAAAATTTTTGACATTAAATACTTATTAAAGTTAATTGACGTCTCTGAGTGCGGCAGTTAGACATTTCTGAATGAGTTGCCTTAATTACATTCGCGGATGTGAGAGGGATGGTAGAAACATAATGTACCTAATGCTCTGCCCCTCTGCCCACACACACGTCAACAAAACTATTCGTAGATAAGATACCTAATTGTTATTGGTTTTAACGTGTAGATAAGATTAATTTTGTAAAAATCAAAGATACACGCCGATACTTTAAATTTCCGTCCTTTGGTGGGAACAATTTATAATCATCAACAGATCATCATCATCACTAGCTCATTAATGCCCCTACTGCTGGCACAGGCTTTATGTAAGGAAGAATATTGGGAAGAGAATATAGAGGAAATTCAATGGAATCTTATTCTAGGTAGTTACTGTTTATCTTATGGGTGGATTATTGGGTAAAATGAACCACGACTCAATCTATATTATTTGTTGCAGATGCTACAGTAACATTTTTTGGTCATTTAACGTGCTAATCTCAGGAACTACTGACTCAAATTGAAAATTTATTTTGTGTGTTGGATATTCCTTTTATCTAGGAAGGCTATAAGTTACAATAACCGACTTTAACGCGAGCAAAGCCACAAGTGACCACTAGCTATGTCTAAATTTCTTTTATTTACATTTGCAGTCCACTGCCTCCCCCAGCGGGGAGCGTCGGGAGCACTTATACAAGATCCTGGTCATTGGAGAGCTGGGTACTGGGAAGACGTCCATCATCAAGCGCTACGTGCACCAGTTCTTCAGCCAGCACTACCGAGCGACCATAGGCGTCGATTTCGCGCTCAAAGTACTCAACTGGGACGCAAACACAGTCATACGACTCCAGTTATGGGATATAGCTGGTAAGCTGTGGTTTTGTAGTCGTACTAGGTACTGTGGGCCTAGCACGGGACGTGGACGAAATCTCTCTCGACCATTTGATCAGCCCGCGTAGCACGGGACATGCAGAAAATGTCCTAGGTGAAAAGAAATTATTTTCCACTCGCTCTAACTCCCACTTAATCTCGAGACAAAACACTGTCAAGTGGTGCAGAGAGATTATGTCCCCGTCCCGTGCTATAACCTACTGGTGACAAAACCTCTATCTCCACGGGAGTTAGCACGGCGTCAATGGAGAGAATCGTTCTTTCTTCTGTGTATATTGGCGGAAGCGGAAATCATAGATAATACAGTTTTAAGTGGAATTATAAATAGGTGTAGGCAAAGGGAACACTAGGATGGGATGATTTATTAGATAAAGTTAGAAGTAAGAGTATTGGTTGTAGTGGATATTGATAAAGAGATCAAATTTCAACGATTAAAAATCTGTAAATCTCGATTCTAAGAGCCGTTTTCAAGCTTTTCAAAGATTATAGCAAAAATTTTACCATGAAAATACCTAGACAGCCTTTACATAACGTATTATTTATTTAAATGATTTGACTTGTTATCAATTTGACACTTATGTTGTCAATATCTAACTGAAAAGAATCTAGATTTCACTCAGCTCAATTTTTATTGATAGCGTTTAACAATTTCTGTACCAACGGTATGGACGATCTAAGTTCAGCATTCGTTAATATCTTTGTATTGGTAACTGTGATATTCATTTTCATCTTCTTTACACTTGTAATTTCCGTGCCAGCATACTGAATGTTAGTAAGATTACGTATTTAATAATTTCCATCAGTCAATATCTATACTTATCTTATAAAGCGGAAGAGTTTATTTGTTTGTTTGGTTAAACGCGCTAATTTTAGAAACTAATATTTTTTATTAGTTAAGAATTGTATTTGAAATTTTCGATTATGTAAAGCAACAATTTTATTACTTTTAATCAAGAATAATAAAGAATGGTAGCAACAAAATTGCGTAATCAGCCAGCTGGCACTAACATAACCGTCTGATAAGTTTTAAATCTGTCGATCTATCTCTAAATAAATGATACAGTAGAAAAAAAGTTCAAAAATTGTATTTATTTCGCCAACAGGCCAAGAGCGGTTTGGGAACATGACCAGGGTGTACTACAAGGAGGCGGTGGGAGCATTCATAGTGTTCGACGTGTCGAGAGTTGCGACATTCGAAGCAGTTGTCAAGTGGAAGAACGACTTGGACACAAAGGTGCAACTGCCAGACGGATCACCTATACCCTGTATTCTACTAGCTAATAAGGTAGAATATTCAATAATCACATAAACTATACGACTTGTAACAGAAATAACTCACACCCTGAATACCACTCATGCTAACTTACTGCCGCACTCAAAGACGTCAATTAGCGTTAATGAGTACTTAAAAAATTACAACTTAAAACTAGTCGCTATTATTGCCGGGTCTATATGGCCTAGATTGAAATAATTTTTTTTGTCATTAAGTACTCATTAAAGTTAATTGACGTCTCTGAGTGCGGCAGTTAGTCATATAATTGCGGAGTGCCTTTAGGGCCTTTGTAATATAAAACCTCGGAACCCAGTTACTTTGGACATATTATTATTAAACTAAAGGATTGTATTATTAATCGATTAAAGTGTAAAGTGGTTAGAAGATCGAAAAATTATAGCCTTGATGCGTGAAACGAACCCGCGTCCTCTGCGATCCGGACAGATGCCTATATCACTCAGCTACTTTATCTATACCACTATAATTTTTCGAACTTTTTCCAACCGCTATATTCTTTGTTCTGATTTTTCTAACATTTATATAATGTTTAAGTTAAAATCAAAATGGCAATCATAAGATGATCGAAGATCTACCTCAATTTTTTATGCATTACATACAAGACAACCCTTCTTCTGTAGTAGATGCAATGAATGGCATGAATTGCGTAAGCTTAGTATGTCATGGTTGTAATAATCCTATTACGGTTTACGTTACGGCGACATACAGTTTACTTTTATGCATATATTTAAAAAAACATAGGTGCTCCATTTACAATTTATCTTTATCATTATGAGAATTTTCTGTGTGACGTTACACACGTCACACGTCGTGCGTAACGTCACACAGAAAATTTTCTATAAAGATGGCTTGTTAATGGAGCATCCTATGTTTTTTTAAATATACAGGAGTTTAAAATGATGATATTCTAAACTTTGTTATTGAAATTTATATTTACTTTATCCACAATTGCGGAAGAGCTCCTCGTGTCATGTTGTCACCTAAATTTATAATAGAAAATTTAAAAATACTTAGTTTGTTCAATTATGTCCCTATGTGGACTATTCGATTTTAATTTTAACATTATATAAATGTTAGAAAAATTAGTACAAAGATTTTGGGGTTAGAAAAAGAATTTCGAAAAATTTGGTACCCGTTGGCTTACAACGTGAAGTGTAAAGGTTAGAAGAATTTCGGCAAGTTAATTAGTGTCTTGGGTGGCCGAGCGGTCAGGCACCTGCCCGGATAGCAGCGGACGCGGGTTCGATTCCCGCCTCAAGATCATAATTTTTCGAAATTCTTTTTCTAACCCCAAAATCTTTCCCTATGTGGACTTCGTTTTCCTTCCAACCAACCAATTAAGCCAGGCATTGACTAATCTGACATTTGGAAAATTGATTGTATATTTGGAAAATTGAAAATTGATTGAAATGGCAATAGACTCGCCACCGTTTCGCTAATTATGTTAGGTAAGGTAATAACTGGTATTTAACATAATTGGCGAAACGTGGGTGCTAGTTTGCGTCTGCCTACCCTTTCGGGGATATGAGCGTGATTTGTGTGTGTGTACATTTGGAAAATTTCATTTCATCATCATCATCATCATCACCATCACCAGCCTTATAACGTCCCCATTGCTGGGGCACAGGCCTTCCCTATGGATGGAAAAATATAGGGAGAATCTCTCTCCGTATATTCCTTCCATGCCTCGATTGATTTAAAGCTTTACTTAACCTAATTATAAAGTTCAAAATTATTTTGGCGCAGTGCGATCAACAAAAGGAGGGGATAGTCAACTCCCCGGCGAAGATGGATGAATACTGCCGGGAGAAGGGATTCGCTGGATGGTTCGAGACCTCTGCCAAGGAGAACATCAACATCGAAGAGGCTGCGCGCTCATTAGTAAATAAGGTGACCTCTTAATATAGATAAGCTATCTTCTTTTTCCTGCCCTGTTCCCAATCTATCGGGGGTTGGCGCAGTATGTTTCCTCTTCCATTCATAACGGTTAAACGTCATTAAGTCATCCACTCCCTTTTGATTCATATCAGCTATCATACCGGAAAGGTGCTAGTGAATGAATAGAAAAAAGACGGAATGGACCATGTCGAGAGATCTTGGAGAGTGATTGGAACGGCAACATATATCCCAATCCATACTGCTTAAGGTTTTGACTTGGGTTTTACAACCGTCCGCCTGCCTGACACCTAACGTCTTTGGGTATGCTGTTGTTTGGTGGTTTGCCCTCCACCATTCGGGTGCCCGAAGGTGGTTATTGGTTCTACACCGAGCTTATTATCTTCGGGGAACCTTCCTTAGTCGACTTTGACGATGCGACAAAGAAATCTTACATCGGAACCGCTTTCTGAGCTGAATTCAGTAGGCAAAATAAGGATGATGACTGAGTAATTAGAATATTCGGAATATGTACACTAAAAAGGGTTACAATCACTGACCTCTATTATACAAGTACGCTGGACTGAATACGTCTACTAAAATGTCAAATGTTTCTTGTGCCAATTTGAAGCGCATCTCTAATATCAGTTCCGTGGACGTTCACCTTCGTACACAAGTGCCATCAGCGCCAAGATGGCGATAATCAAATTTGCTTCATGTTTTGGATGACAACCTTCAATGCTGGCCTGGGGGCGAACAAATAACGTAGAATAGGCCAGCCCCGACTCATCCCATGGGTGTCGTAAAAGTCGACTAAGGGAGATTGCCCGGTGTAAACCAATAAGCACCTTGGAGCACCCGAATGGTGGAGGGAAATCCACCAACAATAGCATACCCAAAGAGGGTTGGTGTCAGGCAGATGGCCGGCTGTAAAATCTAAGCCAAAACCTTGAGCTTAAGATTGGAATGTTGTCATTCTAATCACTCTCTCCGTTCATCGGTCTCTCGACATGGTCCGTTCCGTCTCTTTTCTATACATTCATCCATCACTAGCACCTTTCC
The DNA here is from genome assembly GCA_963931975.1 of Cataclysta lemnata. Taxonomy (NCBI): domain Eukaryota; kingdom Metazoa; phylum Arthropoda; class Insecta; order Lepidoptera; family Crambidae; genus Cataclysta; species Cataclysta lemnata. The sequence goes on along the minus strand of OZ008340.1, from coordinate 3,108,337 downwards.
GGTGTGATGGACGATATGAATCAAAAGGGAGTGCATGGATTGATGACGTCTGACCCATATGAATGGAAGAGGAAACATACTGCGCCGACCCCAGACAGACTGGGAACAGGGCAGGGAGAAAAAGAAGTATTGGATAACAACCTTCAGTCCAGCGTACTTGTAGAGGTGAGTGGTTCCAATCCTCGCAACCTCTGTTCCAGATCCTCCTGAACGACAAGCTGCTGCAGAGCGCGGACGGCAAGGACGCCGAGCGGTTCGCGCTCGACCACAGGATCGCCAACGGGGACAACGCGCGCGGTGCCGGCAACAAGACATGTGCCTGCTGACACCCACTGCTACAGGACTAGGGTGGATCGAGGGATGGTTTAACTAATAAATTGGTCTGGGCCCTAGCCAAGTCACTTTTCTATTCGATAGCATAGACAACAAAAGTATGAAACTGACGTTTTGTTTCCTCTGTAATACGTTGTTTTCTATGCGTTCGAATAGATCGGCCACTTGGCTAGGGCCACTGGTCAGGGGATCGGACAAATTTTCAAATTTCCTTAGTACAAATTCCCAATACATGCGAGGAACTTCTCTCTGCAAGCCGATTGAGTTCGTCTCAGTCTACCCGCCTCTGTCACACATTCGGCATTATGACAAGGTGTGATAGAGACGGCTAGACTATACCGACTGCAGTGGGCTAGTAGACTTACCCTCAGGATACCACTTTACCCCGCAAAGATGTTTTAACGCTTTTGACGAATTATTAACTTTTTACTTTTTGAAGTCTTGATTGTCGAAGACTTTTGTATCATTATGGAGATAGTTCTGTTTATATATATTATGGAGAAGTTGCAAAACATTTTAAATTTATTTGAAGCTGGAGGCTTATTATTGGCTTGTTTCACCACAAATCTACTCCGACCCGCTATGCCTTTGTAGAGGTAAACCTTACCCTTTACTTCTACTTGTAATTAAAGAATAAAAACCAACTTGCGCATGAGTTTGTGGAGTTACCCGACCGAATATAAGAAAAACCAACCATTTGGCTGCCCTAGTCGGATTTATTCGACTAATAATTGCGTGGTCTGGGGCAAATAGCTTAGAGGTCTTTCAAAATTAACATTCCATATCTTTGTACCACGGTTTCTTTGTGTATTTTGTCTAATTTTTTTTTGTGTGTACATAAATAAATAAATAATAAAAATAATAATACATTAATCACGCCTATTTATTCCCGAAGGTGTAGGCAGAGGTGTTTTAACACCCACGTTTCGCCAATTATGAAAGGTCACATGTAATATGATGGCGAGCCTAATGCCTGCTGTCGTAGTACCGAGTCCCGATTATGACTAAATCGGGACATGTACCACCACATACTCCTCAAAATCGGGGCGTCCCGCTCGTATCGGGACACTTGGCTACGCTACTTTTTGGGTGTATACACGGTCTTATTGAAATGGACACCAAAAAGTTGGATTAATCTCACTCTGGCGGTCAAGGGGTTGGGTTGATTGTAATGATATCGTCCAAAACGACAAATTTATTGAATAAGTTTTATAATTATAATTAAATAAAAATTGTATTCGATAGTTGTTATTATTATGCGCTAGAAATATGTTATGTGGAATAATTTTTTTCGCGTTGTATGCGATTCTTTGTCTAGTGTAGTTATATTTATACATAATGTAACAAAAAATAATCCTATAGAAAAATCCATTACTAATCAACTGATCCCAGTTTCTTTGTTTGTTTATTTAGATTTTATTTTTTATAATGTATGGTGACAAGGTACAAAATTAGACATATCCTTCTATAACACATATTACTGCAAATATTATAATATATTGATACTTTATATATCGAAGTAAATACTTAAATTATGCATTTCTTTTATCCGTGTCAATTTTACGGAGCGCCTAGCAACAATGTGGCAAATATAATAAAATATTAATAATACCTACTTATGAAACTAAGCAATTATTTGAATTATTTATACATACATTGCATGCAAAGACCTGAAATATAAACTGTGTAAATTCTGTATGTTTTTCTTTTACGTAATTAAATATTTAGCAATCTAGACATTTGTCATTTTTCTGTTTTAGTTTTTAATCTTTGAACATTTTTTTTACAGCCTTGACTATTGTTTACCAAATAGATCAAGTAAGAACAAATTAAGTTTAGAGAGATGATAATAATACCTGCTTTTGTTCAATAATTTTCGTTAAATATTTTTTATCGAATAAAAAAACACTTATAGAAAAGCCAGGTGGTCTAGTTTGTATAATAAGGTCAAGTATTTATAATGTAATTTTGTAATGTAATTAAGTATTATGAATTCTATGAAAAAATGAGTTGAAAAATGAGTAAAATAAAACACATTTAGTGATGGATGTAATGTTTTATTTCAAGTATGGGGTATAAAAATAAATATCTATCATTTAACCCAAAGTACCTTAAGAACTTGTGTTAAGGATACTAGATAAAATCGACTATACATAATAGTTACATAGAAATATTGATCATATTTTACATAAACAACCATGACTGTAGAACAAACGTCGTCATCAAATATTTGGCCCTACCAAAATTAAAACATAAAAATAAACACAAACGGTGTGGATGGCTTGATAGGTATGACGTCCCTCTTCTTCTACAAAACGCCTTCCCGTCAACCTCTGGTGCCTTATCTCACCCCTGCATCGCATCACAATAAAACATAATCTACTTCTTCTTTTTCTGCTTCTTCTCTTCTATTTCTCAGCATCGCACTATCCACTCCAATCCTTTTGTAGCCATATCGCCATTTATATTATTTTAGGCCTAGCACTTGTGACGTACACAATAGTATACATCCACCAACATCATACACCATATTTATTTGTATATTCTCATCATATCATGACCATACCACGATAGTCGGCTTCCTCTCACGTTTTCTATGACTTTCCAACTGTCCCGCATAGGTACTGTCATATTATTATTCTTCACAAGGTTAGAGTGTGCATTTATGCAATTAATTTTTAAGAAAGATCGATTTTATTAGTTTATAAATGACGCTCTTCTCACTAGACTACGATGTCCTTATTTTTGTATATTTCTCAGGCTAGTGTCTCTCCTGCAACTTTGAACTCTATATCTATCTCACTTTGAACTCTATAATTTACTTTCCAAACACATACCAGTGCTACTTTTAGAACAGATATCTCAGTATCTTACGACAGACAATGTAATTTCCTAAATACACAAATATTTATTTACTTTGGCATTCTCTAGATGCGCATACGCAGACGGTAATCGTCACTTGAGAGGAACAAGCGCCGTATTTTTATTGTTAATTTATTTAGCTGCTGTTGTTGTTATTTATAAGTAACTGCTATTTTTCATCTGTTACTTAATGAGGGGATTCAAATAAATTGTGAGTGATCGTGTCATTAGTGCAATATGGAACTGGCTGATGTAAGTTTCTACAACATAATAATGTATTTTATAGTGTAGTTCTATTGTATGTTGGTGTAAGTATAAATAAATAAATATTATTTATTATTAATACACATTTCAGGGAAGCGATAACTACAAGTAAGCAAACTATAAAAAAATTATATATGGAGTTTCTTAATTTAGTTAATAATAATATATTCAAATAACTTTAGTCGTATTATTAATACTTTACCTATTAGAAAGAAAATAAGGTCAGAAAAGTTGATTGTTATTTGTTAACCAAGTCATTTAGCCAGCGCCCAGAAGAAGTGGGCTCGGAATACATTATGTTTCAAAAATTTTAAGATATATTTTTACATTTGTGTTTTTTTTTTTGCATTCTCGTTTTGCCTCAATCATTGCTCAGAGTGTTATTACGGCAAAGTATGACACGAAAATCTGTTGTGAGCGATACATAGGCAAACATATAGCAACAGTCCTAAATATGTTATTATCTGTACAATTTTTTTTTTGTAAAAAGTAATATTCAGCGATTTTTTTTTTAACAAAAAGATAAAATTTTGGTGATTACCTTGCCAAAAATGGTTTAAACTGTTACTCGTTAAATCTCAGTAATATTTAAATTGACATTTAATTGACTAATGGTTTGTAGATAAAAGAAGAATGTGATGATGTGGTAATTAAAATAGAAGATTTATCAGTATGGATTCCAGAAGAAAAGTCTTGGTGGCGCAGTAAAGTAACCAAGCCAAGAGTTTGTATACTTAATAAAAGTACGTAACTTAGTGGCAATTATGCAATTGGTGATGAGTACTTGTTTATAATGCTTATTTAATGGATTAACTCTAGTTTCAGGGTCCATCAAACGAGGCGAATTCATAGCTGTTCTAGGACCTAGGTTAATATACACTTATTTCTTATTTCCAAACGACTATCAAGCAATATTAGTTGGAGTAGGTAATTTAGAGATAATTTTAAGCAAATCTACAATAAAAAAAATCGGCAACATTATAGATATTATTATTTTAATTTTATTCCATTCAAAAGTGGTTCAGGCAAAACTACGTTCCTGGTTTCACTTGCGGGCAAATGCAGGCTGCCTTCAAGCGGGACAGTGGTGATCAATGGTCGAGATACTGCGCAAGAGAAGAGCAATATCGAGATAGTTCCTCAGTTCGAAGTGTTCATGCCAGGCTTAACAGCTACGGAGCATTTAGTTTTTATGGTAAGTAGATAATATGTGACAGTGGAATAATCAGGTAGCTTTCGGAAGATGGAAAAGAATATAAACCACGAGTTAAGGATGAATAAAATATCACTATAATAGCGCCCCGGGGCGTAAAATTTTAAGATAGAGGTAAAGCATATAACATTAAAATGATTAGAATAGTTAATTAAACTGTAGGTTGATAGATGTTTAGAAAAAGAGAGAAAGAGAAGACCGAAAGATGAAGATGAAGTGTGAAGGATGACATTTAAAAGAGCTATTGTCGCCAACTGAGCGTTGGCGATATTGACACAAGGGAATGGAAGAATAAGATATTTTAAACCGAATCCACTATGTGAGATAAGAATAGAATGAGGTATGAATATATTCGTCACGTATGTTTATCATCACGTAAACAGATTTTACAGGCTTATTAAGTTTAAAATAAGCAAATTGCTATCCATTCGCACGTATGGAGCATTGCTAAAATTAAATGGCGCAAAAAGAACGCACTTGATATTTTCTCGCTTTATAAAACTTTAGTTGTGACATACGACGGCCGAAGTAGAGTTATAAGGATGTCAACGATCCTTATTTAACAGACGATGAGTGGACGTTCTGAAACTTTCAGATGGAATTGAAAATTGGGAACAGTGCAACTGTAGAAAATCAAAATCTGTTGAGAACCTTAATAGATGAATTCAAATTAAAGAACATATCTGGGACGAATGTAAGCAATCTTTCAGGAGGGGAAAAGAGGTTGTTGTCTTTGGCTACTTCGGTAAGTACATACATTACATACATACATAATTCACGCCTATATCCCCGAATGGGTAGGCAGAGGTGAACTAGCACCCACGCTTCGCCAAATATGCTAGGTCTCATGTAATAGGTGGCGAGCCTATTGCCATTTATCGGGCACAAAAGTCGCAGTACTTTGCTAGGTGGTAATACCACCGTGGTATATGAGGAACGCTGCTGCCCATTCCTCATCACTGATTTATCCTTAGTCGCCTTGTACGACACCCACGGGAGAGATTTGGGGTGGTGACAATTGTATTCTACTCTGCCGTCACCACACGGCTCGGTAAGTCCAATTAGTTAATTGTAGGATCTCTTTTATTTGCTTGAGTACTACGTTCTGAAAATATATCTGCTTATTTAATATGCATCGCTTGTATGTTTCTTAAAATACTGCGAATTATCTTGGATTGAGTTTATTAAGAATCATGTCGTCCAAATTTTCTGCCTCTCCTGCGAAATTACAGTTGGTAGCAAAAACTTCCCTATTATTATTTGAGTTCTGTTTCCACAATAAAAAAAATATTAAGACAATAAGGAGATGCCGTAAATTTCGCAGCAAAAATTAATCGAGCATTTTCTGAGCTCCGTTTCATTGCAATAATCCCAGGAAAAAGCGGCTAAATGTAATCTAAATTGTTTATAACTTGTACCTACTATACTATCACCTTTTCAGCTACTATCTAGTCCTCAAATTCTAGTCTGCGATGAGCCTACTACTGGTTTAGACAGTCACAGCGCTTCCTTAGTGGTGGACATACTGAAGAAACTCACAGTCTCTGGAAGAATTGTGATATGCTCCGTTCACCAACCCTCGCCAGATCTGTTCAAAGAGTTCAACTCCATAGTACTAATGGGCGAGGGGAAACTGCTGTTTCATGGCAGTCATGACGAGTGCAAGAATTTATTTGATAGGTAAATAATGTTCTTTGGAGAATCCATCAAAGAAATTACATTCACAATTCCGTACAGCATCAGAATCAGCATTTATTGATTCAAATTTCCTGTGATCTATTATTCTTTGTTATTATTTTATATGATGTTGTCTAAAAATGTTGTGTAGACGTATCGTGACGGCAGAGCAGAATACAGTTTTCACCACATACCGTTACGAGATTTCTAAAGGCACCTTACTTACACCCACGTTTCGCCAATTATGTTACGTCCCATGTAATAGGTGCCGAGCATTCATCGGGCATGAAAAACGCAGTACATTACTAGGTGGTACATTAGGAAGGCTGCTGTCCATTCCTCATCACTGTTTTAACCCTTAGTCGCCTTGTACGACACCCCCGGGAGAAATTGGGGTGGTGACAATTGTATTCTGCTCTGCCACCACCATAGCATAACATGGCAAAAATCTTTTAAAAGGCTCCTTTAAATAGTCAACGTTTCGTATCCTTACGCATTATTTCATAGATATTTTTGTTCTTTGCAGTATAAATATAAAATGCCCCAAGAATTACAACCCAGCAGAGTTCTACATTCGCGCTGTATCGAATTTAAACTCAACAGACAACATGAGGAATATGACGGAAATATACGACAGACGATTAACAACTTTAAGTGACACCACTCCTATGATCACTAAGGAGATTCAAATAAGCATGTTAGTATTGATGATAGTTTCAAAGGATGATGGATGGATGGGGGATAATTGTCCAAAAGGTCAATAAGCTTGCATTAAGCACTTAAGCGTGGATTAGTGCGTTAAACAACTTCATATACAGCCGGGACCAACGACTTAACGTGTCTTCCTAAGCAATACATAGTCTTGGTAACCAATATAAAGTCTGTTCTTGAGCGGACATAAAATGTGATGTTTTTTAGGTTTCACAGAAGTTGGTTCAAACAAGTCCAGCTCTTGCTCTGGCGATCGCTTATTACAGCGAGAAGGGATACAACAGAACAAATCATCCAACTGTTCATAAACGTGGTGAGTTGTCCAAATTACAACATAATATATTACAGAAGAAGACAGAGGTGTATTAACACTTAAATTTCGCTAGCTATTTTAAGCCTCATGTAATAAGTGGCGAGCCTATTGCCATATACAAGTCACTTAAATAGCAGTATATTGCTAGGTGGTATTCGATGAAAACGCTGCTGCCCTTTCCTTATCACTGTTTTAACCCTTAAACGCCTTGTACCCGATACCCGCGGGAGGGATTTTGAGGTGATGATCATTGTATTCTGTTCTGCCTTCACCATACGGCCAAATTATTCAGATTTCTGTGGTGGTAGTGATCGTCTAGTTCTAAGGTTTTCAAGAGTGCAAAGTAATACGAAAATTTTCAATGAAATAGCAAACGGAAGCTTAACCGAATGTCTGTTTGTAAAAATACGTTATACTTGCGTTAGAAATTTATGGAGACTTCTTTAGGCTTAAAACGTGAATTGGCCGAGTGTTTATCTTCGAATTCTCGATTTTATTAACCTATTTTTGACTGAAAATTGGACGGCATATACTTTGAATCTAGATAAAAACACTACAATTTTCATGTAGATTGACTCAATTTGTTTCAGATAATATCTTCTGTTGTTATCGGCACTTGCTACATTGGTATTAGTGGGACCACCCAAAAAGGCATCCAAGACATCAGCGGACTCTTATGGTTGATGACCAGTGAGGTCTGCTTCAATATGTCCTACAATGCCCTGTTCGCCTTCGAATCAGAAATGCCCTTGTTCAAGAGGGAAGTTGGCACGTATAGTTGTTCGGCTTACTTTATGTCAAGATTCTTGGGAAATGTAAGGACTGTTCTCTTAGAGACTTTGTAAGTAGCTGTCAAGCCGGCCGGAAGAAAGGAAATCGTATAAACCTATGCGCAGTGGCTAGCGTACCCGTCGTGTGTAAACTGAGCAGTGTTCTCCAATGACCAAGAATTAATTGTGTTGGTCCCAGCTGCATCAGTATATCCACCAATTCGCACTGAGCCAATGTAATAGATTATAGCTCATTTGTGCCTATTATCTTTAATGGGGTAGATATGCCTGGTGATGATGAAGTAGTAGTAGTAATCATCAGCGAAAAGGGAAAATCTTCTTCCGGGCCGGGTCTGGCCTCGGAGACCACGGTCCGACTGCACCGCACTACTTTGTCGGATCGTGTATTTATTCTGAGTTCTACCAGAAACTCTGTCCTATCACAACAGTAATTAGGTCTAATGTTGATTGGATTTGGACTCCATTATGTTATCTGTCGCACTTTTCTCTGATCGACCATTACTCGGTTACTTGACGACGTAGCGGCTACAATAATGAGATAATTACCCATTTAAACAATTAACAGCTTGAACATTTTTGTCTGGTTACAGCTCGACTCACCGCTTGGATGTTGCCCCTTTCGATTTTCACCAAGAGTATGAATATCAGATTTAACTATATTCTCTCTATTTGTCTGCTTCAGATACCCCGCTGCATAATATGGTCAATGGTCCAAGTGGTTCTTATGACTTTGATTGTGGAACTGCCCAACCACGCGCTGACTACGACGCTGTTCTTCTTTATACTGTCAGCTACTGCAGTCAGTGCTTCGGCTTATGGTATGTACCACCGTATTATAACCGCCTCCGTGGTCTAGAGTGGTTCGCTCACCGGAATTAAGATCTAGAGGTCCTGGGTTCAATCCCCAGTAAAATTAGTACTCGGTTCGGTCGGTGGTAGGACTTTTTTCAAGTCCGCCTGGCTAGGTACCACCTTTGTAGCAAAATCTGTCGCCATAATAATAATAATGTGAACAGTAATATTGTGTTCGGTCAATTTGTTATAAGATAGCCAGCTTATCTATGGTTGAGGGTTCCAGGTGAAACTCGATTCCATCTTCGGCCCTTATCGTCACTTACCTTCAGGTGAGACGAAGGCCCAGAGCTACCTGTATAGCATAAAATTAGCTTGTAAAAGGGGACCTTGATACTGCGCGTCGTTTTCAATGCTTAGCATTCTCGAAGATTGCTACGGATAGAGTCAGTCTTTAAATTGAATGCGCCCGCATCCGCGCGTTGCTATTATGTATTTGACTTCCGACTACACTTGTAGATTGTGCTTCACTGATTTAATGAAACTTCTAGAATATAGCAAATTGTTGCGCGCCTATTATCTCTAGTTCACCTCTGCCTACCCCTTCGGGGATATAGGCGTGATTTATGTAAGTATGTATGTATGGTACCTAGACAGCGGGACTTGAAAAAAGTCCTACCACCAACCAAACCGAGTACAAACTTGTACTCCCCTGGGGATCGAACCTAGGACCTCTGATCTTAATTCCGGTGGGCGAACCATTAGACCACGGAGGTGGTTAAAAATGGCTTTGTTACTGCGAGTCGTTTTTGATGCTTAGCATCTTGACGATCGATTATCAGAAAACTGCTCAAGTATGTTTGAAGAAAGAAAGCAAATGTTTATTGCATTTTGGTGGATACTAGACAAAAAAAATATAATAAAATTAGTCAAATGAAATGTTTGCTTAGGTTTAGGCATGGCTGCCCTGTTCACATCTTCTGGAGCCATGGGCGACGTGATGCCCTGCGCGGACCTGCCCCTCTTCCTCGTGTCGGGCGTATTCCTGAGGATCTCTTCGCTGCCCCTCTGGCTGCTGCCTCTGAGATACATATCCCATTTCTACTACGCAATGGACGCCATCAGCAACGTGTACTGGAGGCAGATAGGGTATATCGGTAAGTTGTTTTAGAAAATTTTGGAAAATAATCAAAAACCAATGATGTTTTTCCAAAATCAATTTTGAGCTCGACAGCGCTGACTTACGATTAACTAAGCAATGTTTGCCCACTCTCCCCTAAGCTTCTAAGCGTTTCGGTAACTTGAATCGCAATAATTTGCTATATAATGGCGCACAAGGAACGCTCCTGCCAATTACTCGTTATATTTTCTAGCACTAGTCGCCTTGTACGACACCGACGAGAGAGACAGACAATTCTTCTCTGCCGTCCCCACATGGCAGTTTATTTTGATGAGCAGAGCAATGTATTTTACCTTTTTTTAATCATGTGCAATCATATTTCATCACTTTTTACGAATACTACCGTACAGGTAAACCAGCCTGTGTACAGGATTAACATAATTAAATTGCACTTATTGTCTTTAGCCGTGTGGTGACGGCAGAGTAGAATACAATTGTCACCATCCCAAATCTCTCCCGTGGGTGTCGTACAAGGCGACTAAGGATAAATCAGTGATGAGGAATAGGCAGCAGCGTTCCTCTTATACTACCGTCCTGACAATGTACTGCGACTTTTGTGCCCGTGCGCGTTGATAAATGGCAATAGGCTCGCCACCTATTACATGGGACTTAACATAATTGGCGAAACGCGGGTGAGAATTCACCTCTGCCTACCCCTTCGGGGATATGGGCGTGATTTGTGTATGTATGTATGTATGTACTTATTATCTTGCCCTTTAGTGGCTCGTAATAATAAAGAGGAAATTTCAATGATCTCTCTTATATTTGCACGAGCACTACACATTTGAAATAAAACAACTTTTACGGATTATTAGTTTGTTTTATTTTAATGATCTCATTATAGGTTTATTGCCTCCAATAAAATATATTAAAAACACATTGTCGTTTTTCAGAATGCACGTCGTATACACCATTGTGCATCAAAGATGGCGCGTCGGTGTTATCCGAAAAGGGCTACGCTAGTGACTTCATATTACAAGACTCCCTCGGCCTTTTGTTCGTGATGATCTTCTGGTGTATTCTCGCTTACTGTGGTTTGAAGAGAGAGGAAAGGAAAGGATACGCTTATTAAAGTAATAAGTTTTAGTCCGAGGGTGCTTTTCACGAGGAGTCATTATCAGGAATGTGTTTGAGGAGAACCAATAGAATCGCTCCATTTTAAAAGAGTAAAAGCACTACATCCGATCCGAATCCGTCAAAAAGTTATTGGTCTAGAAAACTCGGACAGAGATCGGATGTAGTGCGTAAGTTACCACAGAAATAGTTCTACGACTACAATGGACCGTCAAAATCGCGGATTCGGATCGGATGTAGCGCGTAAGCGCTTTGATTTTATTGCTTCTCCTCAAACACATGCCTCGCTACGCATCGTGGCACAGCTCAGGTGGAAAAGCAGCCTTATAAGGTTTGACGGCACGTGGACAAAATCTCCCTCCTCCACTTGACAGTGTTTTGTCTCGGTATTTAGTGGATGTCGGAGTGAGAGTGAAATATCTTCTTTTCCCAGAGGAGATTTTCTCCACGTCCCCGTGCTACGGGGGCTGTATCGGATATCTACCTATCCACTAAGCCCCCGAATACAGAAACGCTACTCAAATTTAGGGGACTGCTTAAAAAGTTAAGTGGACACTACCTGTCAGAATTTGTATGGAAAAACGTCAATTTTGACAATACTTAAATGTTAAGCGGGACTCGAACTTTGAATAGCGTTTCTGTATTCGGGGGTAAGAGTTAAATGGGTTTATTGTTATTAATAATTATAAGATGTCTGTGTATTGTTATATTTTTTATATTAAAAATAGCACGTTAATGACGTCTTTTACTCACCATACACATTTTAAAAATAATGTTGATATGGTCCTTTCAAGTGGCCCTTTTAGGTTTCGCTATAAATGTAAAGTAAAGTACCAAGTTATTGACGTAAGTGAGTTAAGTTAGTTTACTTTAGAAGCATTAAAAAAGATTTTTTATATCCGCAAACTATACTCTAGCATAGCGAGATCAATTGTGAGTACCTAATATATCTCTTTAATGGCGACGTAATAAGAAAGATGTATCTTAAAATACATCAGCCATTTATGGTGAGTACCCAATTTTCGCGATTCTGAAAAAATTGGTATTAGGTACCTACTCATTTATGTTTTTGTGATTTGTATTAAAAGACACACCATGATTGTTTACGTTTTTTATTAGCCACATTATACTTAGTGTAGATTTGATTTGGGCCAGTTGTCTCACCTAACGAACAAAATCGGAGATGGTGAAAAAAACATTAGAAAAGTGATAAAGTAAGAAATATGTCATTTTTTTAAAATATATTTGATATAACAAAATTTTATTAATACAAAAATGAAAGTAGGATCAAATATCCAAACATTATGACTCGGTAGTCATATCAGCTTCTTCCTGAATTCCTACTTTTCTTTATCGAGATCAGATTTCTATTCTCGTTTATGATGACAGGAACTACTGACAATAATCACTGGTTATCTTTGCAGTTAATTTAAATTTGTAGATACTGAGGAAAATCTTCACTGAATTTGACAGAACCTTCAGTATATCGGTGTTCCCCTACTCCTCTTGATCACCATCACAAAAGCTACGAGATTCATCACCGCGTACATCACCCCTAAGCAGGCGCAGTTCCGCCAAAAATTGTCTTCGGCATAACCAAACCTTTTGAGAACCCCTGTACCTGTTCGGATACAAGGCATCTCCCGTATGTTCACGCAGTTAATGGATCTTATGGAATTCCATTGCAAAATGGATATTGATTCGACGCCGTAATAGAAGCCAGATATGTACCGCAGCCAGGAGACATAGGGCGAGGCGCTGGCCAGGTTGAGGTAGATACCGGAAAACATGATACCGATTAAGTCGAACGGTACCGATATCAAAGCGGCCGTCTCCAGCTTATCGAACACCGCCGAGAGGAATGAACCTGTAACGTAAATATCAAGTAGGTATTGTACAAAATTGGCCAATCACAGTATGGTGAAAACGGCAGCCCCCCAAGCCAAGTGACCCAATCTACAGTTATAGAATACAAATGTATGAAACTGACGTATTACAGAGAATACTAATAACAGAGAATACAACTTGGCGATCGTCGTGTCTAATGTAAGAGAAGCTGCCTGCCCGGATTGCAGTGGACGCGGGTTCGATTCCCGCATCAAGACCATAATTTTTGGAACTTTTTCTTACCACCACATTCTTTGTAAGAGAAGCTGTCAAAAATATACGTTTGTATTCTATTATTTCGAATAGATTGTGGCTTATCTGTTCGAACGCATAGAAAACAAAAGTATGAAACTGACGTATTGTTTTCTGTAATGGGTCAGTTTCATACAATTGTTTTCTATGCGTTAGAATAGATTGGCCAGGCCCTAGAGCAGCCCCCGTAGCACGGGACGTGGACACATCTCTTTCAGGGGACAAAATCTTTTCCTCTCGCTCCAAAAATCTGTCAAAAATTGCCAAAAATTGCCGGGACAAAACACTGTCAAGTGGTGGAGAGAGACTTGTCCACGTCCCCGTACTAGGCCCGCAGCAGGCCTATTCCCTAACTTTTTTTGACAGTTGAAAGTGATGATCACCGAACTATTTACTAATACATTGCTGTTATCACAGGCCAAGTGTCACAATAGCATTATAGTAAAGTATTAATGGATAAGTAAATAGTTCGGTGATCATCACTTTCAATTGTCAAAAAAAGTTTGGGAATAGAATTGTTGCCACCCCCAATCTCTCCCGCGGGTGTTGCACAAGCCGAATATGCAATAGGCAGCAGCGTCACTCTTATACCACCTAGCAAGATACTGAAAATTACGTGCCCAATACGTGGTAATAAGCTCGCCACCCCTTCCGGCGTGGTTTATGTAGTATGTAATCACAGTAGGTGTCCCTTATTCCACATCTGATGAAGATGATGTTGACGAAGACTATGAAAGCTCGATAGATATGCGAATTCAATATTTTCTTTTTCAGATAAATAGGTAGAGTTTTAAAAAGTAACCTAATTTTGTAATTTTATTCGACCATAGTAATATAATAATAATTAGGTCGAAAATTACTCGATGAGGTTAATAGTGTTATTAAAATAGTAAGCAGTTGTTTTTAAATGCAAGCCAAATATAATATTGTATCAAGTTGCAATTATAAATACATAATATTGTTACTCATGATGCTTTAGATACTACTAACCTTATCATGCTTTCCATTTACACTTGTAATTTTTTGGTTAGTTTATTTTTCGGCATAATATAAAAAATAGGAAGGATAGAAGAAAACGAAAGTCAATATTAAAGCTGTTTATTTAAAATATGTTAAAACTTTCAAAATTGTTATGAATACAATATCAAGGTTTGTTAATTCGTAATAATAGGAGGATATTAACCGTAAATAATATCTAGTTATCTACATTATTGTTCTTATATATCGTAGCACCGAGTTTAAAAGTCTCTAGTATTATGTACAACACAATATAAAATGATTTTATTGCATACACGTTATTATTGCACAAAATAGATGCATATTCAAATGTTAAGTACAACATACAATTAGAATAAACAATAATACTGCAGGCTATAGATTTAAACAAAATTTTGTCATTTATTGTATTGCTTAGTGCAATACTTATAACTTTGATTGAGTAATAATTATTGAGCTGACGACTTTTTGGCAAGTTCTCGATGGGTTTGTTATTTTCAATATAAAAATTAGGTTTGATTTATTAAGTAACAGTACCCGTAAAGTTTTAGATTTTGGTGAAAGCGGACAAGATGGATACTTAAAAACACATATTGTACATTTATGCTGATTGTTGTTATTTGAATTGGTTTGGTTTGGAATCGGTTATTGGCAGTTCTCACCACTGTATGAATCACGAACTCTTTTTGAGTTTTGTTGTTTATGATGTTAACTAATGACTACAGCTACCTAGTTAACAGGCCCGGCGAGGATGTTGGTGTGTAACGAATAAACATGTATTTTTTTATTATCAATAGTATCAGTTTTGCCAATGTGTCCATTCACTATGTCCGCAATTTAATAATAATAACCATTAATAAACAGTTCATTAATAGACAGGCGTGCCTCGGCTCCGCTTAACAACCATTGAGAACGCAATCAGGTGAGCAACAAAGTACATAATCGTCAGGCAAATACAATTTCTCCAAAAGTTCCCCTCTTCGAACCCAAATATGGTCAGGACTTGACGTCCGGTTTTGACACAAGGCATTCCGGTCACATTGACACATTCCAAAGTGTCGATGGCGTCCCATTGGAGAATCGAGATGGACTCTACGCCGTAATAAAATCCGGAGAAGAAGCGGAGCCACGAGAAGTAGGGTAAGACGGTGGACAGGTTGATGTAGATACCGGAAAACAGGGTACCGATCAGGTCGAACGGGACAGACACTAGAGCCGCAGTTTCCATTTTGTCGAACACAGCTGATAGGACGGAGCCTGGAATTTGGAAAAGTTTGCCAATTAGCTGGGTTCGGGATAGGTTTTTCATTGCTCCCAGCGAGCTATTTCTGGTTTTTATTTATAAAACAAATACTTTCTCCTAATGTACGCTTCATATAAAATGTTAACTGCGATTTCAAGTATTTTTAATTGATGTCTATATCGACTTAATTGACTTGCTCAATTAAGTCGATATGTTTAGTGGGTCTCAAAATTACCGATTTCCCGCGATATGTTTAATAAAAATAATATTAACTCTGGAGAAGTACCTAGTGACAAAAGAGATCAATTGTTATCACTCTTTAAAAAGACCATAATTTTATACATTAGGAATTTTAGTGGCCTTAATGATTTTGTTGTGTGTTCCACGATCAAATTAAAACTTAATTTCAAAACGGCCTTTGCTTAGCATGCATTATTTTTTTAAATTGATATCATACAGGCAGCTACAAACGCCAACCCAGAACATAATAATGAAAATATATTATGTATATTCACAGTTGGCATTTGTTGGTTGAAAGGGAAGAATAACGTAGAAAAACAATATTGAGCAAAATAAGAGTACCTTTGCAGCATAACCACGACCTTGCGAAACATAATTAGTATTAGTATTTGACGTGTGTTGCGTCTCACTTTTACCAGACTTACCATAGGCATTAGCGTAGTTGGCACACAGTATGCAAACGAAGCAGAAGCCCAACCAGCCCACGAACCCGCCGCGGAGTCCTGCCACTCCGAATACAAGGGAGCCGAACAAGATTGGCTCGATAACTGCTCGCGGTATCTGCATGCAAACAACAAATATTGCGAATTATTATAAGAACAACAATTATTGTGCCAAAAAGAAAAGTAGTCAACAGTTCCCAACTTCTTTTTCTCCCTGTCCTGTTCCCAGTCTGTCTGGGGCCGGCGCAGTATGCGGTCAGACGTCATCAAACCCTTTTGATTCATATCATCCATCACACCGTAAAGGTGCTAGTGATGAATGAATGTATAGAAAAGAGACGGAACGGACCATGTCGAGAGATCGAAGAACGGAGAGAGTGATTGGAATGACAACATTCCAATTCATACTGCTCAAAGTTTTGGCTTAGGTTTTACAGCCGGCCGCCTGCCTGACACCAACCCTCTTTGGGTATGCTCAACAGTTCCCAACTTGCATACATAAAATGCGCCTTCTACGACTCACACTTCGCTAGCCTATGGTCCACGTAGTAGAGGATGAGCCTATACTACTCACCGGGAACTTTAATCTTTATAAATTGTGCTAGGCAGTGTATACCAGCCCCTCTAGTCCAGAGGTTCCCAAACTTTTTGTTCTCATAGACCACTTTCAAAATTTTTCTGGTTCCCCTGCAGCTTCACCATATTCCCAAAACTCGACCAAAATGTGAATATTTCAAATGTAAGGGAAGTTGTAAAAAATTAATAAAATGACATTTGTATTCTATTCGTTCCACTAGATTGACCCCCACATGAGTAGATAAACATGTGGCCTAGCACAGGACGTGGACAAAATCTCTCTCCACCGCTGGACAGTGTTTTGTCTCGGGATTTAGTGGGAGTTAGAGGGAGATGAATATTTTCTTTTCCCCGAGGAGATTATGTCCACGTCCCGTGCTACGCGGGCTGAAACACTACAGCCCTGTCCTCGTTATATTAGAGATAGAATTGGTAGTTCCCATCTTAAATTCTCTGTAAAAATTCGTTGTGCCGAGATAACATTTCATCAACAAGCTATGATTAAATTGATGCAGTTAAACCTCTCTCTTTCTGCAAAACAATAGACTCATACAACGTTTTCTGTATTTGTTTTATACCTGTTATGATTTCGACGAAATAAAACAAAACAAAAGTTGAGCTTGCGAGACTGATTTAGCTGTATATGTATTTAACTTTGGTTCCACGATTAAATCGCTAAGAATGAAGCTGCGAAATATAATATTTTTAAATACTTATTAAAAATTCTTACATACATAAATCAGGCTTTCTCCCCGGGTTGGCTGGCTCCTCAGCTTATTTCTGGTCCCAATTTTGGCGTCTAATTTACTCTCAATCATACAGGTTCAGATGTTTTTTTCTTTTTTATTGCAACAACTCACCCAGAATATCATTTTGGACACATAATAAGGTAGCGGCGAATACAAGCCGCTCGCTGTCTCCCTCAGTAATATCGGTACTTCGCTAGGAAACGTGATGAAGACGGCGTAGATGAAGAGAAAGATCGTCTCCGTGATGGTGAGGTAAAGAAGACCTTCCACGTTCTGGATGTCTCGCTGGTCAAGTTCGTCGAAATGCCCTATATATGGCACTGAGATGATGATACCTACAAACTAATAAAGGATGTGGTAAAATAAGCAGCCACCTTAGCCAAGTGGTATTACAGAGAAAACAGTACGTCAGTTTCATACTTTTGTTTTCTATGGGTTCGAATGGATTGGCCACTTGGCTAGGTGTTGATTGGGGTTAGCAATGGAATTATATAATGCAATGTCTCTACGAGTTGGTTATGTGTTTATGGCGTGGAATTATTATTTTAATACGAATATAAAGATTGATGACTTTTAAATCTTAAACAAGATATCGCTCATTTAATACAAGAGAGAGATTGCTCAAAAATATTGTGTGCTTTAAATATATGACAATAACACTTATTGTTGCAGGAATTAAATTTTGAATTGTGTCTTTTTCATATTTAACAAGCGATTCACCATATAGCACAGATTATAAATTAAAATCTCTTATACTCCACATGGATTTGAAAATAGTAAATCAACTATCTCACCATGAGCAAAATAAATTCTGCTATCCATATACTGCTGTTGTGCTTCATGGTTTGTATATTTCTCCACATAAGCCAGTAGAATTGAACAAAATAGTTCACCTTGACACTGAAACCAATAATGTTCTTTGAATAATGGGCACTTTGTGTTGAAACGTTAATATTTTAAAATTTATACTCACAGAGTCAAATATCGTTCGAAGAGTTCGTTCTGCAAATAAATAAAACTGTTTTTAGTACTCTGTTGCTTGGAAAATGATAATATATCTAGAAAAGTCAAAATTGCATGAAGATATTTTTAAACTTCTATTTTTTTTACCTTATTATCTGTATATCCGTTTAAGTATTCTGTTTCATCTTTTACATCACCAACTCTGCTTTCGATGTCCCTAGCTATATGTGATCGCTGGTACTCATCACAGATTCGTCTGATGCGTTCTCTACTTTCAAGTTCTTTATCCAACTGAATGCCAAGAAGTGATACGTAGTATTCAGCTGCGTTGAAGCCTACAGGACATTTGTAATTTAATCTGAAAATATTTGTTTGTGTTTTTAGTCAATTGATTTAATTTTATTCTGCATGATAATTTAAAATACATTTTTAATGAAATAGGCCTTGATTTTATTAACCTCAATCTCATATTTAGTATAAAAGAATACAGTATATTTACTTTACACCTACCACGTCGTTGGAAGGTTTCAACGTTTCGAAATCTTGTAGTTTTAAAAACAAGCAAGGCAATTAAGAAATTGAGTTCAAGAGTTTAATCTCTTGTACCTTATAAAATTTTAAAAAGAAATCCCATATTGTCTGTAGGTATATTTTAATATCTACCACGATTTAATTCCAATTTTTTTTTGACTTTCATTGTTCTTTCCAAGTAAATGATCTCTAAAGGAATCTCTAAAGTTCGAGATTCCTTTGATTTACACGATTTAAGAGCAAGGTTACGAATAATGCTCATAATGCAAAATAGCGACGAGAGAATAGTCTATATATTGTCTTCTATGCCAGGGAGCTTGTTCGCTCCCTGGCATAGAAGATATAAAGAAGAACAGGCCAGCCCCGACTCATCCCTTGGGTGTCGTAAAAGTCGATTAAGAGTGCTTATTGGTCTACACCAGACAGATATATAATAAGCACCAGGGGCACCCAAATGGTGGAAGGCAAACCACCAACAACAGCATACCCAAAGAGGGTTAGTGTCAGGCAGGCGGCCGGCTGTAAAACCTAAGCCAAAACTTTGAGCAGTATGGATTGGAATGACAACATTGCTCTACGTTCATCGGTCTTTCGACATAGTCCGTTCCGTCTCTTTTCTTAACATTCATGGATGATATGAATCAAAAGGGAGTGGATAGCTTGATGACATCTGCCTGATATGAATGCAAACATACTGCGCCGACCCCAGATAGACTGGGTACCGGGCAGGAAGAAGAAGCGACAAGAGAATAGGCAGCAGCATGGCAGCGAGCGTTCCTCTTAAATAACCTAGCAATATGGTGATTTACGTTCCGTTAGATGGCTCACCACCTGGGACTAAATATTTGGCGAAACGTGGGTATTAATCCTGTGCTTTCGAGAATTAATAGGCGTGTTTTATGTTTCTGAAATACTCACGACGTGAAGAACTGTTCTGCTTGAAGAATAGTTCCGTGGAAAGCTGTTCTGCCGTTTGCAAGCAGTACGACTTCATGGAACAGTTCAAACATGCCGGATGCTGGCTGGTGGACGGAGCACACGACCAGTTTTCCACCCACGGCCAGCTTTTTGAGGCGGGCCACTACAGCGCTGGCTGCCGAGCTGTCCAGTCCAGTCGTGGGCTCGTCGCAGAACAGTATAGGTGGATCGTTTAGGAGCTGTAAAGAAGAAATAAATGCAAAATCAGCAGTTTCAATTACAATGTTTAATTTAGTTATTATTTTAAAAGATTTTGATTTGTGTCAGGTCGGGATATGTAGATGTGCCGAATTTGGCACACCTTTTTTATGATGAGATCGATTAGTCGAATATGAGTCAGTTTTATAAATCCTAAGTTTTAATTGTGTTACAGGAGGTCTTTTATTACAAAATAAATCATTGTGTGTGTGTGTGTTTTACATTACCAGTAACCACTGTTACGTGTGACCAAAAAAACAAAATACTTAGCGAAATGAACATAAATATATACATAAATCACGCCTATATCCCCGAAGGGGTAGGCATAAGTGAACTAGCACCTACGTTCGGCCAATTATGTTAGATCTCATGCAATAGGTGGCGTGTCTATTGGCATTTATCGGGCACAAAAGTCGCAGTACTATTGCTAGGTGGTACAAGAGGAACGCCGCTGCCCATTCCTCATCACTGATTTATCCTTAGTCACCTTGAACGACACCCACGGGAGAGATTTGGGGTAGTGACAATTGTATTCTACTCTGCCGTCACCACGCGGCGTCCCTCAAAACCTGACGTTCCAGAAAAGTACTCGTTAATGAGTTCCATTTTTGGAACCGAACCTTTATGTCCGTGAATCATGAATAATTGTGGTCGGGTTCGAATGTTTTTGTTTGATTTACGTTAACAATAAGAAGGTCTTATAGAATATACCTACATATTCTGAAATAACTACTTTTTGAATATTGTTTGAATGTTTTTAATCACCTGTACAGTTAAAGCGACCCTCTTTCTCTCTCCTCCAGAAAGGTCTTTGAGTTTGGTGTGGACGCAGTTCGCGACGCCTAGCTCGCCAAGCAGCTGATGAATGCGCCGCGTCCGCATTGATTTCGTTGAACGCTTGTCCATCATCAGTCGAGCCTGCAAAATAAATGATATAGTTGGCCAAATAACAGGCATTGTATTTTCGTAATTTTATTCTATGTATAAAGCATAATAAATATTAAGAATTCCTTGTTAAATATCGGTCTGCTAGTACACATGGAAAATAATGCCAGATAAATTTTAATGTTAACCTCTAGCAGGACGCAGGCAGATGCGAACCCGTTTTTCAAGGCGTTTTTGATGAAATTTTCTCATATTTCCAGCGTTATATCAGTAACTGTGTTCGAGTATTTTGTTTTGATTGCTGAAAGTTCTTTGGCCTAGTAGCATAGTAATCGCAGTATTAATTGGTGGTATACTAGGAACGCTGCTACCGAGAGACTGAACGGAGAGAGTGATAGTGATGGCAACATAGAATGTTGCCGTCTGTCCGGTTGGCAGAGGACTCTGGTTCAATTACCGCATCAGGACAAATAATTTATCGATAAGTTTTTAACTTAAATTTTTTAAATAAATATTGATAGTTTCGAATCACTCACCATGAACTCCATGTGCTCCATAACGTTCAAGTCCTCAATAGCCAAGTCTTCTTGAGGCACGAAGCCGGATATCTTCGCAATAAGATCAGCTCCAGCCAGTCTTCCGTTAAGCATCAGGTAGCCGGTCATCGCACTCTTGTCTCGGCGACTGATCGCTGCTAGCAGAGTAGTTTTGCCGGCTCCGCTGTTTTTCATTAATATCATGTCATGTAAGAGTGTTATTGACGCTAGACATTTTTAAATCTCTTAGCATACCATGGATTCACCATGCGGGTGCCGGGTCCATAGTGTGATAGAGAGGGAAGTCAGTGGTTGCGCTTGGGACTTGTGACCCATTTGTAGGTTTAAATTACGTCTACTATCCCCGAACTGACAGAGTTGAATTGACAACGGAGCTGTATTTAAATGTAGCTGTAATCTCATAATCACCCTTGTGGGTGACGTGATTTTAGTGCTCCAGAAAATCGGCAGAAGTGTCTTTTAAGCAAAATCGAAAAAATAGCTTTAATCGCATTAATTAATACCCATTGATCAGAGATTGATTTATGTGGGGTCAATCATCTAGGCGATATCAATATAGACATTCTTCCGGAATTACGGTATTATGATTGTGACAATGTTGATTTCACTTAAACTGTCGAGAAACACTACCAAAGATAGTTAATTCAATCGTGAAATACCGGAAAGCGGATCCCGAAAAATAACTTATCCAAGTCCGGCTATCACGTTGCACGTCAGAAAAAAAATGATCACAATAATATTGAGTTAGATCTGCTTAGTAAACAATTGGACAAGCATTCATGATGCTACCTTGAGTGTCCTGTCGTATACAAACTCAACAACTATGTGACTATAATTTTTTTCTGAATTTCCTGAATAGTCTTAGTCTAGGGGTTATGAATGTTTTATTTTATCCACTGTCCCTATATTCCTCCACTCATAGGTAAACCTGTGCTCCAGCAGCTGTAATTATTAGAAGTTATTATTAAGGTAATCGGTTTCAATCTTTGCTTACCTAGAGCCCATTAATGCCACCAAGTGACCTGACGAGACAATGCCGCTCACTGAAAGGTATTTGTTAATATTATATTAACACACTGGTGAAAGGTGGATAAGATTGAAACAATTAGACAAGGCAGACATTTACATAAAATCGCGGTTGAATACTCGAAAATCAATCACAATTAAAGTTGAAAAGAAAACTACCGACCAGTTATCTTTTGAGCTACTTTGAAACTACACCTTAAATATTCGAGGATACGTAATGAAATAAAAAAAAATTGACGTGACCTGTTCTTATATTCCATCCATGAAAAGTTCTTTAGGTTAGTGGAAACCTTAGCAAACTATTTTGATGACGATTTCTTATCGCATTTGGCCCTTGTTTCAGCCTTGTCTCTTTTGTCCTTATAGTCTACTTCTAATACCATTAATCTAGCATACACATACCTCCATGTAAAACCTTAACCTCTTCATACACCGGCGATCTCCACATGCTGGTCTGTATCTTCTTTTTCCTGTACACGGAGAGGTCTTTCCACGCCAGGGTTAGGTTCTCCGGGGTGTCCCCTATGACACCCAAGTCGTCATTGTCCCAGTTCACGATAGCACCGGTGAGGAGGTTCCGCGTTGGTAGCTTTAGGCCTGAGTTGTTCATTCTTGGGCCCTAGGTCATTTGTGCCTGAAAACATAAAAGAGTTAGACCGTATTATTTTGTTTATTTGGATAAAAGATAGATTAATATGATCACATAACACCTTTAACTGTAATGTTCTCTTATATTTGCACGAGCACTAGAGTTCGTTCCACAAAAGAAGTCCCTCCATTAACAATATTTCCGCTCTTATTTCAAAGAGGTAAGGTTTAAGCCACGGGACTTCTTTCGTGAAGCGAACTCTACACAACATTTGAATTAAAACAACGGATTAGACTCGCGTATATTTAGATGTTTGTCGTTGTTATTTTATACAAGAGAGATCTGTTTTAGATTGAGATCCTAATTATGTTACAATCACTATAAAACTTAAAGACTATCACATAACTATGTGAACTTGTTGGTGAAAATAAATAAATAAATAACTATTTTGTCTAAAATATGACCGAATCTAGGGTCTTCAGACGGTTTATAAAAGCTAAATAAATGTATTTCGAGACAGATTTCCGCTAGAAACAGCCCTGCTAGAACACTTCTCGCTTTCCCCCAACGGTAAGTTAACCGCGGGTGTCAAATTTCAGTATCGTCGTCGGACGAGTACGTGTAACCACACATGAAGCGTGACACTTCAATTTTGTTTACCCTACTCCCTGGTAATAAGGTTAGGTTTTGAAGGCCGGATAATCTAAGGCTGCCTGTACGGGAAACCAGTCAAGTTTGTAGAATTGTTACTATATTATCCAATAGCTGATCAACTGTGACATGCTCCCATTCCAAACTTTCCACACTGTGGAATAGGTATGTTATTGTTACATCATTAGGCAGGTATTTGGAGACACGTTAGATTTCATACATTGGCTTCACATAACTGACACGGTATGTATGTATGTTACTTCCGGGATTATTGATTTATTGCCTAAAATACTATCAGATTTTATTCTGACCAGAATAGAGTCCATTATCGTTTGCCGTCCCTCGGAATTTATACCTTATTCATTCAGCGTCATCAGCGTTGCTTGCCACTGATGGCGTCACTGCTGGGGCATAAGCCTTCCCTATGGATGGAAAAATATAAATTGAATGGGTCTAAGCTCGCCACAGTTTCGGACATCTCCCCCTCGGCGCTGACCCTGGCGTAAGATGGGGGGCCCTGGGTAGAGACTGGTGAATTGCCGCGAGGCAGATCCCAGAGTTTCCCCTCTTACACGGTTAGGAGGATCAACGGAGTGGTTTAGTGGGTAGTGCTGGCGCTTTGTGCCTTGGCGAGTCCCACACACGCCAGTCGCCTAGCTAGCAGCTGGTATGGTGCTTCAAAGCATTCCACTCCGAAAAAAAAGGCTTTTTGGGAATTATCGGACATTAACGATTGCAGATGCTGCCAGGACTAACGGCTTAACGTGCTTCGGAAATCTGAACACCGAGGAACTCGAGTAATACATTTCTGATCACCTATTTAATGGGCTGAGTGCACCAAAGAACGTGGACTTAAGAAACTGACAGCACCTGTCACAAAATTGCATACTCTCAGCGGGCACACAAATAATTCAAAAATTGTAAAACGCCACAAAACTCGCTTAGAAATATCATATGTTCTTTATGCCATGAATGTCCGCTTTAACCAACAATGAAACGCCGTTATAGATAACTTGACAACGCATCTCTAAAATATTCTTCAGTTAAAAATTAATGATTAAACACTAACACGTATCTTGGTTTCTGCTCTACGTTCGGTTCGTTACCAATCTAGGTTGGTCAAATAAGTGTTTGAACTTGAAACAAATAAGTCCTAATTAATAAGTGTCAGGTTAGTGGGTAATAGACTTAATTACAGTTCAAATAATTATTTATTAAAGAACTTTAAATTATCACGTAAAAAGAAATGACACACGTGGTCGATGGCTGTATGTTAAAAAGGAATGAAAATGAAGATTCACAGCCGAAAAGGAGCTAGTGATGAAATAATGGTTAGAAAAATGATGGAAAGTCCATTCGAGAGACTGATGATGATTCAAGATACTGATGTGATGAGCGGAGATAGTGATTGGGATGGCAACATTCCAATCTATCTGGTTTTGGCTTAGGTTTTACATATAATATACATAGATAAGACTATATAAGATAATATCATTGAAAACAGTCCTTACTCAAGCAGCTGAGAGCTATCTTTGAATATAATAACAATGCATAATTTGTAGATCATGGATCTATAATGGATAGATCAGCTCAATTATTTGGACACAAAGGGAACGACACAAATATGAAGCAGGACACAGCCAATTATGGACATCTCCCTTGCACTTACGAGTTATCATGGTAAGAGAGAGAGAGAGTAACATTAAGCAATTTAATGACCATATTTTGTATCTCTATCATTCAGATAAAAAGGGACAGAACTTAAAATTGCATCTAATATTTCATAAATATATGTGTCGGTTATCTTCGGTCTTGAACTAAATGTATTTGCATAAGTAGCATTTAACTTGTGGCGATTTTTTTATTCCCTTGCCTTTGTGACGTTTGATCTACTAAAATAATAATTATTTAATGTCTTTTAACGTGACATACTATTTGAATATGATTTCGTTAAATTATTGGATAAAATCTCATAATCATTGCAGCTTAAATGAAAAAATAAGACATATTCAACCTGTATACTCTAAACTCTATATAAATTTGTATGCTTTTGTTGTAATTTAGCAATTGACAAAGTTTACAGGTTCAAAAGATTTAAAATTATATGCTCCTGGTCATATACAACTATGTAAAATTAATTTAAAAAAAAACGTTTCTTTTATTTTTTTTACCCACTGTACTAATTTGAGTTATTATTACCTAATTTTATATCCTGCATAAACGTCTGCCTTTAAGATTTCTATATGTTTTTTAATTAATCATTAGGTAATGTAAAGAAAGATACATAATTTATTTTGTTTAGTAATAATTATTCTAACTTTTAAATACCATGCAATAATTCATGTTTTTTTTTACCACGAACACTAAACTACCAGTTTCTTGAACCCTTTCACCAGAACATTCTTACCTTGTAACTTGAAATTCAGCGACGGAATCACAGAATAAAAAACAAATTGTGACACAAAACTTTACGGTCACAGTCGAATAGAAAGAAGGTCACACACCAAATAGTCAGAGAGAGAGAGAGAGAGACACTGATCTCGATTTCTAGATCCAGTGGAAGTTAGTGTCAAACACGTGCTTAGAGAACAGACTGTTGGAGACGTCACGCGCCGTAGAGCGACAGCGTTAGACTAACTACTGTATAATGCCGGTTCCTGCCCCCGAAGCGTAGCGCGGGACGTGGAGAAAATCTCCTCGAGGAAAAGAAAATGTTTTCCTCCCGTTCCAACTCCCACTGAATCCCGAGACGAAACATTGTCAGTCAAGTGGTGGAGAGAGATTTTGTCCACGTCCCGTGCTAGGCCATTTTCATTTTTAATGTAATCATACTTCATTGAAGAAGCTACGGCCGACGGGATCATCGTAGCGCTTTTGTTTTTCCAAACTCCTTGTTGCACAAACAAGGTTTGAGTGATTAGCGTATGTGGCATGATTACAATACACTTGAACTGCCAAGACACCAAACATCGAACTATAAACTTAACATACATAAATCACGCTCATAGATGTATCCCCGCAGGGGTAGGTAGAGGTGTATTAACCACTACCTTTTGACAATTATTTTAAGTGCCATTATCGGGCATCTAAACGGCGGATTTAGGTGTCGGATATATCGCCTGTCCGTTATCTACTAACCATTACAGAAGTGCTTATGCTTTTACTTTGGGCTTGTTGATTAGTGGAAGTTTAAAAATATTTTTTTACATACATACATAAATCACGCCTATATCCCCGAAAGGGTAGGTAGAGGTGAACTAGCACCCACGTTTTTTTATCATCTAGTAATGTCACATAGGCCCATTGAACTAATGCATAGGTCAACTCTTTTAAAAATTATAGAGAGTCCACTAAAATTTGCCTAAGCAACTTATTGGTGTTGAATTAGTTTACTAAAAAGACACTAATAATTATTTTTAATTGAATTTCTCTAAAGTTAGTTTAAGTAGCTTTGTGAAATCGCTTTTGACTTATGTGGATAGTATTACACACACTAGCATTATCCTCGCTTCGCTTCGTAGCGCACTGCGAGGCTCTATAAGGAAGCGGGACTTCCTCAGGTGATGGCTGCCACAGGGAAATGCTGTAGAAATTGCTCAAATCCAAGGCTTAAAGACCCTGCAAGGCAGTAGAAAAAAAACCCGGTAGATGATGTAAAGGACCCTAAGCCGCCAAGCCCCTAATGTTCTCTTAAAAAATATTCTATTTGCACTAGCATAGGACTACACATTTGGTGTAGTGTGTGCTCACGGGGTCACGGGGAGACCACGGCTGTTGTAAAGTAATGTATATCGAAACGTCGTCGGGTTGAACATTAAAATGCGAAACACCTAAATATACGCGAGTATAGTCCGTAAAAGTGGTTTCATTTCCAAAAAAGTGGCCTAACTAAAATTAGAACATTTTTAGCATTGCAGCCAGTAGCTATTCCAGTTGTAAGTGAATGGTAATGCAACTGGATAAATAAAAATCTTTAGTTGTAGTATTTGCATAGTCTCGTAGTCGTAGAGATAATAATAGTTAAGTGTCCAAATTAAAATCTTATCGTACAAAAGGGAGATAAGAGATATTGTGTAATATTAAAACGTGTTGTTTCTTTCGTCTTGTTTTCGTCTATTTAGTTAGGAATTTAAGAAGCCTAGTTTGGTTTGCTGATGTCGTCTAAAGGGGCTATTGACATTTCATTTATTTCAGTTCGATTATGTAATATTATATTTTTATTTATGCATTATTTATAGTATCGTTACATAACAATAAATGTAACTAAACACGACAAACACACGTAACAGCCATAACAGCTATAATCTTAGCCAATAAACATAATACATTTAGAATTACCTACTGCTTACATTAATTGTTAATAATAATAATATATGACCTTATTTTATTTAATCTATATTCAGAAATTAGGTTTTAATCGGTTCATCAAATTAATTTTAAATCTATTACCAATCGTCGCCACGTAGAAATCTCAAAATTTCATTTATTTTATAACAAAAATATAACTTAAACAATCACAGTTTAAATTGGAACTCCATAGGCGAAAACGGCTTTATTTAAAAACATTATTGAGTTAACTGCTAAACTGTCCACGCGCTGTGTCAATATTTCATTTATTCGGTCTTCACTTGTTTTTAAATGTGGAAGTCTATAATTTTGGACGTCGAGTGCATCGTTTGCAACAAATCGTTGCAAAAAATTAACCACGACCCGCAAGAAGCTAAGCGCAAAATGGGGAAGATAGCTTGTCGTAGATCGCGAACGCCTAACTGGTCTGTCGACGAGAAGAAATGCCTCTTGGAGTTGATCAAGGAACGGAAAGATGTCGTGATAAACAAAAATAATAACGGCCCGAACTATTCTGAGGAGAAAGACGTGGCGTGGAACGAAATATTGCGAGAATTATCACAGAGGTTCGGCAACAAATTTACTGGCAGCTCAATTAAGAAAGTTAAGACCCAATGGCAGAACATGAAACGGATAGCCAGAGAAGAGATCGCTCTGGTCGGGGCGGACTTGGGGAAATTTACGAAGCAATCTCTGGAAGTGTGCAATATCTTGGACATGGTGAAAGATGGCGTATTGAAGCGTGACGACGAACATTTAAATGACACAATAATGACTGCGAACGTTGAGATTAAGACAGAACGTCTGGACGAGTAAGTAATAGTGTTACGTAACTGTCGTACCAAAGCAAACATAACATTTTAACTACTTGTAGATATCAAAAATTCGGTAATCAAATTTTTTAAATACAAATTATTGTCAAACAATTAATTTAATACACATTAACATTAGCATACGGAGAAACGGACATGTACGGAGAAATTTTTGGCCATAGATACACTATGCGAGCACATTCAACACACGGAATACGCTGTTCAAAGCTGGCGATTTCATTCTTCCTAATACTCTGTTTATAGAATCGTTCCACGATTTATACCACTAATACATAATACCTGTTTTCTTCCTATTTTGTAATATTTGAAACTTATCTCACGAAAAATATCAGTCATCAAATTATCTAATAATTAATTACGATTTGTTCTTCGTTCGTCCTAATTCTCGTATTCGACACGCCTTGTAGTTATCATACTGAGACTACTATCATTATCACTTAGTAAGAGACATACACATTAGTGTTTAAACGCAAAGATAATTTCAATCTGATTTTTCAGTTTAATCTCTTGGTAGCAAGAATTAAGCACAATTTTACGCTAAAATCTACATACAAACTGAACTGACATAGGTGGTACTCAGTAAAAAAATCAACAAGTTAAATGAAATGATATTTTTCATTTTGTTTTAAGATAAGCTTCTATTCTTCTTACTGGATGTGCTTAAATTATTATTTATTTGCCATAATAAAAGACCTTTATTTAGCTTTGGGTAATATTAAGAGAGCTGGTACTACTAAAACACTACACGGTATAAGATACCTATTATCTGTAGGGCTAGAGTTGTCAATTCTTTATTATCTTACAGGGATATGAGCTATCAGCCATGCAGCAGTGGCACTACAGACCCTCCTGAATCTAACATGCAAGAAGAAGACGTCCAACTGTTGGACACCCCTGCCACTAACAATCCGGTTGATCTCTCAGTCAACTCACCGGCAGCTGAGACCATCGAGATTGAGAATGGTGACGAATCCCTGGCTCGATTGCCTGTGAAAACAGTGCAACCTAAAAGAGACGCTATTGTCATGACAGAGAGTACAAGTTTCGAAGACCTCACCAGCGTGAGCCCGTTCCATAGGGAATTGAAGGAGTTCTTCAGGTGGGTATACTACTAGGTACCTACATTATTATCAATGGGCGGTAAAATGTCATCGTAAGTAGGTACCTACGAAGGTTTATGGCACGCCCTGACCAGGAAGTGGGATTTTCCGTACGTGTAGCGGGCGGAAAAGTCCACTTTATGGTCAGGTGTGACATAAACAATATTAATTTGTGGTAAATAATAAAATTTTACGCGGTCACGCGACTTAAATGTTTGTATGCCTACACGCGATGGTCGCGTCACTCGATCGCGCAATCGCGTTCTATATAACGATGCCTTAGATTAATACCTTGCAGGTACTCAAATGTGGAAAAACAGCTGAAAATGGAATCTCTGAAAGAAGAACGGTCCGTTGTCCGAGCGATTCGGGAGACTGCAGAGCTGAACAAGATAATAGCGGAACAGAGACTGAAACACTTTTTGTGGCTTAAAAAGCAGGAAATGACGTAAGTGCCAATAATTTTTTATTACCTAAATGTTATTGGAGCTATGAAATTATGATCACAGAACAGAATATATAAGAAATAATACTAAAAATATATCTACGGCATTAATTACTTTCAACTTTGTTAAATATATTATACTTCCGTTATATCTGATCTGATTTTACATAGGTACTGTACACATACATAGATTTCGCCTATTTACCTTTACCTCCAAAGGTGTAGGCAGAGGTAAATTAACACCCACGTAAATCGCACTAATGCTACTAGGTGGTATAAAAAGAACGATGCTGTCCATTATTTATCGCTGTCTTTCTTAATCCTTAGTCACCTTGTTTGACCCGCTGGAGTGATTGGGAGAGATGCCATATTTATCTAGATTATGTAAAAATAGATTAATCCATAATTACAAGCGCCTGAAAATTAACTCACTAGAAGATGTAGTTAATATGATTGCTTGACAAATTTATTAGGCGTTTATTATATTAGCTTATACACATTGTATTCTTTATTTTGCTTGTATCTAACCTAGGCTGTACTTTCAAAGAACACTTTGCCTTTTTTATAAAAAAAATAGCACATTACGCCATATCCGGACTGTCATGTCATTTGCTAGCTGTCAAACAAAATTGTCATTTTGTTAATTTCGAGAAATCCTCCCTGAGTTTTTGATTAGTACGATAGTACACAACTGTTTTCAATTAATAAAAAAATGAGCTTTATCACGAAATCCAGACCATCGTTGGTAAGAGCTCTCGCTAACGTAAGGTAAGAATGTTATTGGCTAACCGGCATCGGCAAATAGGTTACGCAATCTGTACAAATAGACTTAGCACCCCAGTATTAAAAATTGATATGTGATCTTTTTGAATACTTTATTGCACTCATTTCATTGTGACAATTATGTTCACAATACAATTTTCTCCAGACATTGATAATTTTGTGTTATTGACAACAGATATCAAGGCCACCTGACTCATTTCCTATTCATCAGGTACAGAATTTGTACAGACAATATTGCTGTTCAACTTTAAGAGGTATTGCCATAAAATTTGAAATGACTGCATATATTTTTGCTGCTCAATTTTTACTGGCATACATCCAATTGGATTGGCCTTCTAATAACCAAACATAATACTTGAGTGAATAATAATATATAGGTATCTTATAAATTGCGCGCAATATAAATTTATCTCAAGAAAAGGCACTATTATTATTTTCATTTTACTTTTTCATATAATAGTAAAGTGGATAAGGTTTTTATATTTATAGAAAAGTAGACATTGTGCTGTATCTACTTAATCAAATACGTATTGTTCATTTATTGTTATTGTATTGTCTTTGATTGATGTAAGTATTAAGGGCGTTTTTCAAAAAAGATGTACACGTGATGCACAAAAACTGATTTTTGTATTTTAAAAATTTTACTGTGATTTCTTATCTCTTTTGACAAAATATTCTCAAAACTAATTAAGAATAAAAAAAATATTCCGGTATTATGAAAAACAACAAAAAGTTCATAGGAAAATGTTCTGGTTCATCACAAACTAAACATGTAAAATATATATTATTTAGCCTTATTTTAGCCTGAATTCGAAAAGAAATGTTTTTAATTATATTTATGAGTTCAAGATACGCCTGTAGAGCATAAAAAGCATAAACAGCTACATTGTAGAGACTTAACAGTTTCTACAATGTAGGTGGGACATGGATATTTCAATTTTTTTTTGCTGATAGTTTTATGATATTTCAATAATAATGATAAATGGGTTGCACATAATAGTCAATTTTGTAACTTAAATGTTTAATTATTATACATACATGCAGTTTATTTGGGTACGGTGCGTACAAAAAATAATAAAAAATAAACATAAGTATAGGACACCCCAAATTCGTAAATGTACATCTTTTTTGAAAAACGCCCTTAAACATGTTGTAGAGTCATTTATTAATACCCTTATATTTTTGTAAATTACTAACAAGCATTACGAAGACCTGAATAGAAAATAGATGTATTTAGAAAAAAAAAACTATCATACCTACATCATATAAGTAAAACATTCAATCAAAAGACTATAATTACATTTCATTGCTTATATGGCAATGCAGTGCAAATTAAATTAGACATGTTTTCAGCAGAGTAAAACAACTTTTATCCATTTGTATGATACCACATAACATTTAACATAGTCTAGTGGTTCGCCCACCGGAATTAAGATCCAGAGTTCTCGGGTCCAAATTTGTGCTCAGTTTGGTTGGTGGTTAAACAAAAAAAATAATTTTCTTTTTCTTACATTCCAGGATGTATTCTGGAGAACCTGGATCTGGAGCTGGCAGGGGTGGCGGTGGTGGTGGCTCGATCCGTGAGGCAGGCGGTGCTTTTGGCAAAATGGAGGCTGCCAGAGAAGACGAATTCTTCTACAAGAAGGTATCTTTTACAAAATTTATAAATAATTATTATGTTTATGTACAACTTGGCAAAAAAGAGTTTGGATAAAACGAGGCCGCCACTTTTTATTGTTTTGTTCATTTTGAAACAGATAACTATTGAATTGAAGCTAATAAATAAAATAAATCTTAAAGTTACCATACAATATGACAATTGAACTAACAGATTTCGACAGCACATCAGTTAGTAGATATTACAAATAACAATTAGTTCTAACTGTCACCGCAGCAAACTATTTTGCCAATGTCAAGTGAGAACCAATTAACTGTAAATTATGACATTATGAAGAAGAAATTTTAGTGTAAAACTCACATGTAAAAATCATCATAGTAAAACTGCTAAATAACTGTTTTGCACAGCAAAATAATATTGTGATTAAAACTCCTGCAGTTATACAGATTTGCCATAAAAAGAGCAAAAAAAACTAAGTACATGATATGACAATGCATGTAACTATAAAAATACTAATGTAACTATAATATTCTTAAATATTGCAATTTTTTGTTGGTCTTGGCTGCATCTGCAGTCGTTAATACACATCAACCCGCACTGGGTCTACATGGTGGGTTATGGCCCAATCTCCCTATAGGTATTCTTCCGTCGATAGGGAAGGCCCGTGCCCCAGCAGTGGGGACATTAAAGGGCTAGTGATAATGATGATGATAACCTAATTGGCGAAAAGTGGTTTTTAATTCACCTCTGCCTACCCATTCGGGAATCCAAGCGTGATTTATGCAGTGCCATAACATAAATAGCCTTTCCTGCGCCCTGTGCGAGATAACTGCGCCCTATTTAAGTGGACCCTTCGCCTCTTTAAGTCCTACCTAGTCTGGCCATTCTTGCGCACCCAGAATCTACGCCCTGGGGGCCTACCGCCTAACTCGATTGCTAAAGGAAAAGCTATAGTTTATGACGTCATGCTGTCATTTCGCATTAAATGTACCTAAATTATTAGCGATAGTTTTGAACGAATGATCACCGAATGATTTTGTATGAATTTGGCACATAATCTGTACCGCCTAAAAATTCAGGATGGCTGCTATAGCCGTAAGCAGTGCATTGATTTAAAGCTATCATCAGCAATCGAGTTAGGCGGTAGGCCCCCTGGTGCCTGGGCACCGCTGGCACCGCCCTATTTATGCCACTGGATTTATGTACTTATGTATACACTTGCCGTGCGGTGACGGCAGAGTAGAATACAATTGTCACCTCCCCAAATCTCTCTCGTGGGTGTCGTACAAGGCAACTAAGGATAAATCAGTGATGAAGAATGGGCAGCAGCGTTCCTCTTATACCTAACACCTAGCAATGTACTGCGACTTTTGTGCCCGATAAATGGCAATAGGCTCGCCACCTATTATATGGGACCTAACATAATTGGTGAAACGTGGGTGCTAGTTCACCTCTGCCTACCCATTCGGGGATATAGGCGTGATTTATGTATGTATATATGTATACACTTCATTTGTATTAACATAAGTTGTGATCTGGTGTTTCCAGCAAAAGGAGCAACTGGCCAACTTGAAGACGCACTTGAGCAAGGAGATCTCCTTCCATCAGGAGCAGATCAAACGCCACGAGGACGCCATCCGCCGCCACAAGGAACAGATCGCCACCTCGGAGCACAAGTGAAGCGGAATTATATGTCATAAGTAATTAGGTTGTAAATCGTAACGAGAGATGCTCTGTATGTACTTCATTTTGCGTTTATTTTGTTTAGTTGTTAGTAGAGAGGTGTTTGAGCAATATATCTTTTAAGCATCACTGTTATTTTTTTGTAGTTGTCTGTCTGTACGATGATCGTCATTTTTCTGTCCAGCCCGGGTGCATGACCACCGAAACGCGATATGATATAGCCATCTATCGCTGTGAACTATCAAAAACCCACGGATCTTTGACAGTTCAAAGCGATAATTGGCTGTAACATATCGTGTTTCGGTGGTCATGGTAGCCGGGCTGGGGGCATAGCCTTATCTATTCGAACGCATAGAAAACAAAAGTATGAAACGTATTGTTTTATCTGTATTACGTCAGTTTCATACATTTTGTATTCTTTGCGTTCGATAGATTGGCCACTTGGCTAGGAGGGCGGTCAGGGGACCTAGAGTGGCCCATATATTTGAAACAATAAATGAATAAATAAATATTTTTACACTCACACCTATCTTCTAGCCCAAAGTAAGTAGCCTAAGCACTTGTGTTATGGACACTAGATGACGAACATATTTTTAATATAATTATGTATATAAATGTTGAAAATATACTACATAAACATATACACAACCATGACTCGGAAACAAACATTTGTGGTCATCACAAAGTTTGCCCTGGGGGCCTACCGCCTAACTCGATTGCTAAAGCAAAAGCTATAGTTTATGACGTCATGCTGTCATTTCGCACCAAATGTACCTAAACTATCAGCGATAGCTTTGAACAAATGATCACCGAATGATTTTGTATGAATTTGGCACAAAAGCCGTCAGCAGTGCATTGCAATATAGCAATCATCAGCAATGGAGTTAGGCGGTAGGCCCCCAGGATTCGAACCCGGGACCTCTTGGCCAATACCCAGCAATCTGAGCATTCGACCAAGGCGGCCGTCCGAATAGAATACAAAAATGACAATTTTCCCTGGATTTGACACGACGGTAGCCATGTTTTTTCCCTGTGATACGTCAGCCCTCGTAGCACGGGACGTGGACACATCTCTTTCGGGGGGACAGAAAAGACTTTCCCTCTCGCTCTAACTCGCACTAAATCCCGAGACAAAACACTGTCAAGTGGTGGAGAGAGACTTGTCTCCCCGTCCTAGGCCCGCAGATTTTCATATATTTGTATTCTAGTCGTTCGAATAGATTGGTCACTTGCCTTAAGGGGCGGCTGTTCCCAGTTTATCTGGGGTTGGCGCAGTAGGTATGTTTCCTATTCCATTCATATCGGTGAGACATCTTCAAGCCATCCACTGCCTATTTATTCATATCATCTATCACAGCGGACGGGTGATATAGATGAATAAATAAATAAAAGTGATAAAAAGGACCACGTCCGAGAGACCGACGAACAGAGAGAGGTTTTGGTCTTGGCTTATAATTACAAACCCTCTTTGGGTATGCTATCCATACCGTCATTATTATGTTCTAAAAGTAATGTATTTAGATTTTTGCATTGGGTGGTATTTTATGAAATAGGACCATATCGTGAAATACTGACGATTCTAGTCTACAATGTAATAATAGCTCCCACAACACCACGGCACGCGAGTTGAGGCCTTTGAGGTAACATCAGGCCTCTCCTCAATCCATTTCGTAGCATCCTACGGGAGTTTTCAGTAGTAGGCAGGGTTCCTTCGGGAGGCTCGACTTTGTAAAACTGAACTGAGTGGCGCGAACAAAATATGTATCTACTTCAAAACCTCGAACCGAACAGCTTGGTTCATAAAAGTAACAATATGAACAGCTTCGTTCTATTTGTGATTCTCAGTCCGTACTCAATGGACCCTCCATTTGATTTCACGAGCGCTGTAGGTATATTTTCTTGAAAACGGACCTAAACTATTTGTGCTAAATGTCACGGTAAGAAGTGTACCTATTGCGTGCGCTATGAAGTAAAAGAAAAAAGGGAACTGTTAAAATAATGAGAAAATATTTAATAGCCAAAATTTATCTCGGAGAATCCCTTAATAGATTTATTTATGTTGGATCCCAGTTTCAAATCTCATTTTTTAGATATTTACAATGGATCCCATTTGCTATTTCCATTGAATCCTACTTTAAAACAGCATGTATAATTTTCAGAAGACAAGACACTTTAGGGCTTAAGGTAACAAACGCCAATATACCTTCTACATACATATACAAATCATGTAGGTATATATAATATGGGGCGAGCCTAGAACCGAGCACATTTTGCAGGTGCTTAATGTAATTGGCGAAACGAGGATGTATAATAATTATCATCTCTGCTTACCTGTTCGAGGAAGAATAGGTGTGATTTATGAATGTATTCAATTATAAACCTTGCACGCCAGCATTCCGACTTCTGAGCGTCGTAACTGCTTACTCTTGGGACGAGCTATTCTCCGCGATGGCCTTCATAACCATCAACTCTGGCCGGCCCGGCAGCTACAGGTTGGGTCATCGGCGTTAGTGAGCGGGGCACAGCATCTAGGCAAAGACCTTGTCCTCGAGTCTTGCAATCGAGCACTCCCTGAGAGGATTTCTCCATGGCAGACATCTCCCTGGGGGAGTTTCACAGCTGCGGAGATCTACGCGCTACGAATCGGAGATTGGAGAGCCAAGCTTGATTCTTCTATTAGGTCTGTATGATGTTTGCTTAGTGTAGGACCGTCACAGTCAGTCTGCCCTATACA
Source organism: Cataclysta lemnata (assembly GCA_963931975.1). Taxonomy (NCBI): domain Eukaryota; kingdom Metazoa; phylum Arthropoda; class Insecta; order Lepidoptera; family Crambidae; genus Cataclysta; species Cataclysta lemnata. Next base: position 3,070,820 of record OZ008340.1, on the reverse strand, counting down.
AACGGGGTCCGCGCTGGCATGTCCGTGTCGTGAATTCCCCGCTTAAAGGCGCGGACGTCGGCTCAGGCCTACCGTGTAATGAGGGAGACCAGGACCGTTTTAACTATGTTGGGGCCCTTGGGCACACACGAATTTGGGGCCCTTTTGGAATGTAAAGAAATCGAAATTTTTTAATTGTGTGTCCGTATAGGTAGGTTTGGGGGTTGGAGGGTTGATTGGTAGTACGCATGTTTCGGTTTATGTGATTGGCGAGTTGTGGGATTGTGTCTGGTACATAATTTACAATGTACCTGCAATGTCATAACTCGTTGACAATGGTGGGTTTCTCTACAGCCTTCTTGCGTGTCGTTCTGCTAGCGGAGTGTTGGGCTCTGGTGCGTTTAGTATCAACGCGTCAGGGTCGGCGCTTCGTTGCGGATCGGGGCGTACGCCGGTTTTGGAGACCTATCATTACAGACTGAGACATGCTGCGCACTCCCCTATTTTTTTTTTCTTGGACACACGGGTTTTTCGGTATCTAGCGTCTTGACGATTCATAAGTGTATTGTAATCATACCAGATATGAATAAATGAATTTTGACTTGACTTGACTTGAATAATACAAGTAAAATTGTGAAAAGAGTGTTGTGTGCCCTACATAAATGTTTTGAGAATAAATGTGAGACAAACTGTCGGGCCTTCGGGGCCCTTTGAGGATGGGGGCCCTGGGCACTGGCCCAGTGTGCCCTTATGGTAAAGACGGGGGAGGTGGTAGTTGCGCTACGTGTACAAACTCTTTAAGAGCCACCGAAATATCCACAGAGAGACCACAGTCTGACCTATATGAATGGAAGAGGAGACATACTGCGTCGACCACAGATATATCAATATAATATATCTGTGGCGCCGACCCTTGTGCCGCCCTCGCGAGTTCATGTTCACGTTGGCCACTAGGCGGTCGCGCGATTGTGACGTCACATTGTCAGTTGTCAGAGGTTGAAAACATGGATGACGATCTTTTATTTTTAACCGAAAATTCATATCATACCCTAAAAATTACAATTGGTGTGCATGAAATTAATTAAGAAAGAGAACGGTACGGTATATGCATCTATTCTACTAATATTATAAAGCTGAAAAGTTTGGCCGTCTGGTGACGGCATGGCCGTGTGGTGACGGCAGAGTAGAATACATTTGTCACCACCCCAAACCTCTCCCGTGGGTGTCGTAGAAGGCGACTAAGGATAAATCAGTGATGAGGAATGGGCAGCAGCATTCCTCTTATACCTACCACCTAGCAAAGTACTGCGACTTTTGTGCCCGATAAATGGCAATAGGCTCGCCACCTATTACATGGGACCTAGTCTAATTGGCGAAGCGTGGGTGCTAGTTCACCTCTGCCTACCCCTTCGCGGATATGGGCGTGAATTATGTATGTATGTATGAAAAGTTTGTTTGAATCAAATTAAAAATATCTTATTGTTTTGGATAGTCCATCTATCGAGGAAGGCTATTAATCGAGGAAGGCTTTCTAATAACCGACATTAACTCCAGTGAAGCCGCGGGTGACCACTATAACTTATATATAGTGACTGTGTTTACTTTACCAAATTAGAGTTCTAGCCTGAACAGCACTAATAAACTCTTCTGTATTGAACGACATGATAAAAACGTGCTATCATTTCTAGCGACAACAATCAAACTGGTTGAACTTACCTGCGGGCCTAGCACGGGGATGTGGACAAGTCTCTCTCCACCACTTGACAGTGTTTTGTCTCGGAATTTAGTGGGAGTTAGAGCGAGAGGAAAAGATTTTCTTTCCCCCGAAAGAGATGTGTCCACGTCCGTGCTACGGGGACCGACGTCGCGAGTAACGCGCGCTCCGCCCGCTACTTTAACGTGAACACACAGTAACCCCCGAATACAGAAACGCTGCTTAAATTGTGAGCACTGCTTAAGAAGTCAAGTGGACAATACCTGTCAGAATTTGTATGGAAAAATGTCAATTTTGACAATACTTAAATGATAAGCAGGACTCAAACTTTAAGAAGTGTTTCTGTATTCGGGCATAAATGTCTCACGCGTTTGATACCGCTGCGAGCTGCGTCGCGCGCGCTCGCCGCTAGTTTGCCCGCTACTTCGAACACACGTGCGTTTTGTGCGTGAACACTTGGATATCACGCCATATGTTTGATATTTCGCGACCGCAGCCGCTATCTCGCCCGCGTGTTAACGTGAACAAGCACTTAAACATAAACTAGGAACAGCGCCCGGCTAGCATGACCACCAAAACACGATATGATAAGGCCATTTATCGCTTTGAACTGTCCAAAATACGTGGATTATTGTCAGTTCAAACCGATAAATTGCTATATCATATCGTGTTTTGGTGGTCATGCTAGCCGTGCGCTGTTCCTAGTTTATGATTAAAGGGTCAGCGCAGTATGTCACCTCTTTCATTCAAATCGGTCAGACGGACAGACACTACCTAAGTCATCCATTGGCCTTTTGATTCATAATCATCCATGACACAGGAAAGGTGCTAGTGATGAACGAATGTATAGAAAAGTGATTGAAATGACCATGTCGAGAAATCGATGATTGGAGAGTGATTGGGATGAAAACATCCTAGTCCATACTGCTCAAGGTTCTGGCTTAGAATTTATAGCCGGCCGCCTTCCTGACACCACCCCTCTTGCTGTTGTTGGTGGTTTGCCCTTCACCATGCGGGTGCCCCAAGGTGCTTATTGGTCAGTTGGTCTACACCGGGCAATCTCCCGGCCGGCCTAAGATATGTATTGTCAAAATTGACGTTTATCCATACACATTCTGACAGGTGCTAAACACTTGCCGCACTCAGAGACGTCAATTAACGTAATGAGTAGGTGAAATGACAATTCATAACTGGTCCTTTTCTTGCCGGGTTTTAAGGACTAGAATAATTTTTTTTTGACATTAAGTACCTACTCATAAAAGTTAATTGACGCCTGAGTCCGGCAGTTTACTTTAAAAACAGTGCTCAAAATTTGAGTACTGATTAAGGGGGTTAGGAGGACTATCTGGACTGTTAATATTAAAAAAAAATGTTGAAATACATCACAATATAAAGACTATATGGTCCTAACATAAAAAATTAATCAGCCGGCTTTTAGTCGCAACAGTTTTAATAAAAAAAAAATAAGATGTAAAAAAGAGCCAAGTTCTTAATCTGTTGAAAAAATCAACAAACACAGAATTGATAGAATTGTGCTATTAATTTATTGGAACACAAGGTGAATTATACCCGAATAGCTCACTATATAAATAAAGATACTTGTGAGTTCCATACTAAATAGTAGCTATGACTCCAAAAAATCCAGGTGTATGATATTTTTTATCAGGAGGTATCTAGGACATTCGTTATCATTACAGAATGTTACATTATTTCACGCTTAAAAATATGAATCAGGTATTTGATTGAAGTTTCGTTAAAAAATATAAAAATATATTTTAATTAAAGAAGCTTTAAGGTCAAGTCGTTAGAGAAAAGAGGCATAATTTTACTATTTGATTCCACACATCAAAACTCTTATATTGAGTTTGTGCTTATTGTTAGCGACTGGCTGGCAATCTAACCTTTTTACTACGTTTTATAATAACTTGTATTTTATAATACGTCACTTTGATATTGTTCGTTGTCATTATTATTGCGTTGTCTACCGTTTTTGTATTGTTGCTCTGTTTTACCGAAATTACACCAATTCATTGGATTTACTAGTGTTTCCTTCATCAGCCTTCATCGTTATACAGTCCACTGCACGGTTCGCTATCATTTGTCCTTACGACCCTACAAATTCTCATTTTTTTTCCAGCATAAGCCACGTCAGTTTTCCATTTCATTTTTCATATCATTCACGCAATGGAAACACGCAGTAAGTCTAAGTGTAAGACAGATCAACAAGTAGACTCCGTGGTGAGTGATTTACCACCATCCGTTGTGGGCCAAAAGTTAACGAGCGGTGACATCCAAACCCAACATATCGATGCGCGCCGCCCGTTAGCCCACTATGATAAATCACCCACCACTGACAGCAGTCAACGTTCAGCCCACTCGCGTTCCTATTGCTCTTCCGCCACAGTTCTTGCTAGGAGGCTCGAAGCGGAAGCAGAGCTCGTCCGCCGGCGTGCGGAGCGAGCACGGCAGCTTGCAGAGCGCGAAGCCGAAAGGCAGCGAGAAATCGCCCGCCTCGAAGATGAAGCCGACGAGTTGGCCATGCAGGTCAAGCTCGCCGCTTCCGATGGATCAAAAAGGTCGTATCGTAGATCGCACTCGATTCGTAACGATCAGGAAACGAGTTCGTGGGTACGCAACCAGGTTCAATTCCAGCGTGACACTAGGCATGGTGCATCACCAATCACGTTGGATCGTCCCCCAGATGTACCTCCGACCGACATTTCGGGACCTGCTCGATACGTTCCACTACGGCCGATCTCCACAGAATACGAAGATCCACAAACCGGTCCAACCTCAACCATTCCCCCGACTGGTCTCTCTCAAACCTCGCCATTACACGAGCTTAATAAAGCGATTACAGCCTTGACCAATCGCCCAAAACAACCAGAAATATGCGTATTTTCTGGGGACTTAGCATGTTGGATGGCCTTCAAGTCTAGCTACAATAGGTCTAAACACCTTAATTTCCCAGCAGAGAACATGTCCCGACATAACCAAGCCGTGCGTGGAGCTGCGTACCAAGCCGTTGCTTCGCTTCTGTGGGGATCACAGGACCCAGAAGAAGTCATGCGCACGCCCGAACAATCGTTCGCACGGCCGGAGATTCTCGTGGGACACGAGTTAGCTAGCCTCCGAAGTATCCCAAAGATAAGTAACCCAGAACAAATTAACATGCTTGCAAATAAAATTCGTAACTGTGTTACAACAATAAAGATATTAGGCCAGTACGAATATTTAAATTCACCGGAACTGTTCCGAACAGTTTTATTAAAGCTCAGCGATCATGTGCGTTGTCGATTCTCTGACTACGCGGCCGAGAATATGCCATCATTAGAAAATGCATCAAAGCTCGAGACTTTGTTAAAATTTCTGTTACTTGAAGCTGACCGACAGCTCAAGTACAACTTTACCTATGACATTACTGCGTCATCGTCAACATGTCAAAAAGTGGTCACGGATAAGTTTGGCAGAGAATTGGTGCACGCTACGACGACACCCTCTAGTGGTGGCTTGTTCAACACCACAGCCTTCCTAGATGAAGGCAGCACCACAATTCTCATTGACGGCGATGTAGCTGTGAGAATCGGTGCCACGTCAACCTTTAAAGAACATCTGCAACTTGATGGTGTGAGCGGTATGACAACTGTTGTCAAGGCGGGTTATGTGAATTTCCATATTCGAGGACGTAATCTACCCGACCGTTATTTGATCGAGCATGCAAGGGCCATTACGCCATTGTCTTTGAAAACACAAAACAGAGATGAAATAACTCTTTCTGATTTTACCCATCACATTAGTTTTCTGCAGAGCGCACATCTTTTTCGACGCAAAATTACTCGGCCAATTCCTCCAAATTCCAAATTGTATTTATTTGACATCACATCACCCTCAATCTTGTCAACAGTGCATATGCTACAGGCAAAGAAGATGCTTTATCAACAAGCCCAGTTGGAATGTTTCCCAGGGGAGATCAAGCTACTGAAAGAGATCCAGCCAGTGCCCAGAAAAAGCCGAAGTGCGAAGCATGCACCCATTATGGATGAAGAAGGGGAGATGAGTATAGACACCAGGATCAGGTCTGTGTCTGGGGTGAGTGACGGCACGATTTCTCCGTTCATTCTGGATGACCGACACCACATTTCTCGTCTTCTCATCTTCCATCTCCACATCAACACCGCACATGGTTTCTACAAACAAGTAATCGATTTGACACAGAAGTATACGATCCTAAGAACTAAAAACTCAATTAAGAGCGTTGTTCGAGACTGTTACAAAAGGAAAAAACCTTCTCAGAACCCTCGATTAGAAGACTTGCCTCCGGTACGGCTTGCGCATCACCAGAGAGCGTTATCAAAAGCTTGCCTCGATCACCTCGGGCCCTTACTTATATTAATGCACAGACGCCGTGACAAGAGGTGGGTGGCCCTATTTACATGCCCCTTGGACCCCCGGATTGTAGTCAAATACAGATGGTGGTTCGCCGCTACGATTAGCACCGTGCTCGTCTCGCAGACCATTTCTGGGCACGATGGCTTCATGAATCAATATCTCTGAACTACACGAGCTAGAGGAGGCAGCAGGAAAATTAAAAGGGTGTGAGGGTGACGTGGTGGTCATTTTTGATCCATCCCTTTCACATGAATTGTGGTCACTATATTGTAGTTGCCCTAACTACAACATTTACGCGAGTTGACGGAGTGGTTCGCGTGGTGGACGTCCCAACTACGTTACGCCGACCAGTCCGTAAACTAAATATGTTGGAGGATAGTCAGTCAGTCACTACCAGGTGTTAGTGTTCCACTGGGGGTGGGAATGTTAGCGACTGGCTGGCAATCTAACCTTTTTACTACGTTTTATAATAACTTGTATTTTATAATACGTCACTTTGATATTGTTCGTTGTCATTATTGTTGCGTTGTCTACCGTTTTTGTGTTGTTGCTCTGTTTTACCGAAATTACACCAATTCATTGGATTTACTAGTGTTTCCTTCATCAGCCTTCATCATTATACAGTCCACTGCACGGTTCGCTATCACTTATGTTGCAGGCATATCGTAGAATTCGGTATTTCTTAAAATATCGGCGTAATATCGTAAAATCGCAGACAATTTACGATAAAAATCTAATTATTTTATAGGTAGGTACGTTCGAGATCTTGTTGTAAAAGATAGTTGTATGAAAATGTGATAGTCTGAAAAGAGATAGGATTACTATCACTATCTGACAATTTGTTTGTTTTGTCGCATCTCAAACCTGAGCCGGTCGCTGCCCTAACAAATAATATTTCTGTTCGTCTGCATCCAAAATTAGAACAAGTTCGTTGCTTTGTGTAATGGCGCACTTTTAGTCGGTCCGCGGGTCGCTTGATCCAACTTATCGTGTATGAGCTTTCGTGAACGAACGCAAAGCAACGCTGTTTTGACCTGCGAGAGTTGTAAATCGGTGTGCGTGACTGCGGAGCTCCATCGACTATCGGGCGGGCGCGGGGCGACGACCGAACACACACGCTGTGAACTTAGCCGCGTACCGCTCTCTAGTGGGGCGCGCGCCCTCACTGCACTGAAGGCAGCGCCAAGCGGCAGTCAGTTTACTACAATCGCAAATCGACGCCGCATGTCGTTTCGCGTGTTGTTGTGCCCGTGTGTATGGTGCTAGTGTAATAACATAACAGCAATTTGTTTTGTGCTGTGTTGTTTGTGCTATTGTGTCCGACTGTAGAACGACGGGGTCAACTCGCTTGTTGTGATGCATTTGAGGATATACCTATGGCTGTCTTGTGTAGTCCTCGCAGGATATGTACGAGCGACAGAGGTAAGGGGGACCCGTCTTAAATGTGGCTTCACCCGGCGTTTCGTAATGTCGAAATATAGCACCGTGGAGCAGGGAACCGTCTGTGAGGATCACTTGGGATTGTGCGAAAGTTGCACGCTTGCATACGACTTGCGTAACTTTCAATGTCAACAATGAGTAATCTGGCTGGAGTCTGCAGTTGTATATCGTTTAATGGTGCGAGAAGACGTTTTAACTGGCGACACAAACTTATCGCAATCGGCAAACTATTTAAGATTACCTTGAAAAATGCAGGTGACCGGTAGGTAAACAAACTAGGTGCTTGTCTCCGATCCATCGGCTGCTAGATTGTATCGCATCGCGTGGTTATCGACGAGTACGCGAGTAAACACGAAGTATTTATTCAATGGGAGCATGGTACGGTCTCGCCCACGTTTTGGGAGAAAGCTTCGACTGGTTCAGGCGACCGAGAGGCTTACAATAAACAGTCTGACTTAAGCCCACTACTAAATAATATTGTCTGGGCAACTTTTAAATACTGTCCCTTGTGCGTCGTAAAATTTAAATTCGCACAGATCAACAGCACGGCAAGTATTAACTTAGTCGAGATTTTAGGTAACTGGAAAAATTGTCTATACAAATGTTTTAACAATTAAACTTTTAAACAACAAATAATGTATGTACCTATGTATGTTGCATGAACGAAATAATGTATACGTAAATGAATTACAAGCATATGGTCACAACAGGAACTTGGCTCGTGCACTGCCTTGTTTAATCAAAATTATTTGTATGAAAGGTTTAAAAATAAGTTAAGTATAGGAGAAAAAAATGTATCAATCTAATAGAAAAAACTATTTTGATAACTTTCTGAATAAGAATCTAATTACTTAGGTACGTAGATGAAAGCGAGAGCGTAATTAACTCCTTTAACAAAATATTTCATTTAAACAAAACAGGCATCAACACCGGTGCGGTGGGCCAAGCCGTAGAGCATCTTTCCCCAATATACCTAACACAATACACAAAAGTTCCAATAGACAGACACGACCAAAAACATTCACTCGTTTCCCATGAGTCTAAAGACGAGTGTAGGAGTGTCGAGATTCGTCTGTGTTTCTAGACAAAGGAATGCACATCAATAGCGGAGGACTGGTGCATGCCTGATTACGTGGGACAAAGATGCTTTGGGGAACACTGGGCACTTCAAAATTTGTACAAATCTTTTAATTATAGTACCACTGGCTTCAAATCGAATAATAATGACACGCTACAAATAGTAAAGGTCTCCGATGCATGGTAATTTACGGTATAATTCACATTACCGGAAATAGGCGATGGTTTTGCTGTAAATCACTCTCAAGATAAGCTTCGTTTAATTGTCTTGTGGTATATGCAATGTACAATATAAGCGTTTGGTTTGTTATAAGTATAACCATTAAAAATCAGTAACATATAAAAAAAATGTAGAGTCAACCCAGGGGTGTCGTAAAAGTGGACTTACTGCCGCACTCAGAGACGTCAAATAACGTTAATGAGTACTTAACGTCAAAAATTGTCAATTTAAAACTAGTCGCTATTCTTGCCGGGTCTATGGTCTAGATTTGAATGAAAATTTTTGACATTAAATACTCATTACAGTTAATTGACGTCTCTGAGTGCGGCAGTAAGAGTGATTACCCGGTACCATTGCCTACTTAACTACTCGAATAGTGGAGGGCAAACTACAAGCATACCTTAAGAAGGGTTGGTGTCAGGCCAAAACCTTAAGTAGTAAGGATTAGTTAGATTGCTGTCAACCCAATCACTTTCTCCGCTCGTCGTTTTCTCGATAATTATAGTCCTTTCGATCACTTTTGTTTACATTCATTAATCTTTAGCACCTTTCCGGTGTGATTGATGATATCAATCAGAAGGATTGGCTACGTGAAATCTGACCGATATGAACGGAAGAGGGATATACTGCGCCGACTCCAGATGAACTGGGAACAGGGCAGGAAGACGATGAGGGAACTAGTAGTACCTACCTACATACATACATACATAAATCACGCCCATATCCCCGAAGTAGGTAGGCAGAGGTGAATTCTCACCCGCGTTTCGCCAATTATGTTAAGTCCCATGTAATAGGTGGCGAGCCTATTGCCATTTATCGGGCACAAAAGTCGCAGTACATTGTCAGGACGGTAGTATAAGAGGAACGCTGCTGCCCATTCCTCATCACTGATTTATCCTTAGTCGCCTTGTACGACACCCACGGGAGAGATTTGGGATGGTGACAATTGTATTCTACTCTGCCGTCACCACACGGCTACCTACCTAGTACTTTTAAAACAGTCAGATACAAAATTGCGGACCAACTGTGCAAACTGCGGGCAATTTTTCTAATAATTCTTGTATAGCTATATTACTATCGTCACTCCGCCTCCAACTCAATATATATCCAAAATTCAGTCATTTACCCCCGAATACTGAAACGCTACCCAAAGTTAAGAGTCCGGCCTAACATTTAAGTATTGCTAAAATTGACGTTTATCCATACAAACTCTTACCCCCGAATACAGAAACGCTATTCAAAGTTAGAGTCCCGCTTAACATTTAAGTATTGTCAAAATTGACGTTTTACCATACAAATTCTTACAGGTAGTGTCCACTTAACTTTTTAAGCAGTCCCCTAAATTTGAGTAGCGTTTCTGTATTCGGGGGTTAAAGGTACTATTTAAGCAGTGCTCAATATTTGAGTAGGTAGGTGGCTTTTTAGTATTGACGGGTTAAACATTTACTGTCATTTTGTCGCCCGCCAAATGCACAAAAAAGTCATTGCACAGAATACAGACGCTAAATAGATAGTTGTCACATTAGACTATGCAGATTATACAGCCTTTTTTCTCGTCACGCTCGCTTTATTTACGCGCGCTCGAATTGTTGACGAAAGTTTTTGTTCACTCACAAAAATGGTTGAGTTTACACACGTACGGATTAGATGCTCCGCTGCGTTAGGTATTAGTAGGCAATAAATTATAATTGCTAAAATTCGCTCTCACTGCTGCAATGAATTCAGCGGAATGTTCCCGAAACTGCGAATTGTGGGTGCGTTCGTTCGTGACCATGACCATAATATCGTTTAAATTTAAACGATTATTGTTGCAACAAAATTCACGTTCACTCAAGCGAAAGCGAACCGTCAGATGTCGTACGGAATCTTTATTCATGTTTTAATGAACAATTGCTGCTATTTAAGCGCTAATTAATTACAAGGCAATGTGTTTCAATTATGATTTTTATTAAGTACAAAGGAAATAGTGGTTAGAAAACTTTCGAAAAATTAAAGTCTTGATGCGAGAAACGAACCCGCGTTCTCTGCACTATTATTTTTCGAACTTTTTCTAACAACAATTTTCTTTCATATAACGTTCAAATAAGAATCAAAATAATAATTTTAATAAGTAAGTAGTTTACCTTCTGTTTATTTATTTAAGACAATTACAGTTTACAAACCATCACATACCCGAAAACATCAATATTAAGTTAAATCACAATCGAATTTGCAACCGATAACAATTGTGTACACGTTCTAAAAAATAAGAGTACCTACTCCACTCAATTTATAAAGAGTTTTTTCAAATATATTTAGGCAGCCGGCTGCGGCTGAAACGTAAATGTTGTCCCAATAACTCTCTCCATTAGCACGATACCTCATACAAAATTTTTCGACAACCCTGTGAAAAATTTTGTATCGGGTTCATAATATTAAGTTGGACAGTAAATAATTAATATTTGAAGGTTTCGAATCAATACTACTATACCCCCTTTGGATGTAATTAGTTAAAATATAGCAAAAAACTTGGAAAACTTGGAAAACTTGGCCGTGTGGTGACGGCAGAGTAGAATACAATTGTCACCGTCCCAAATCTCTCCCGTGGGTGTCGTACAAGGCGACTAAGGATAAATCAGTGATGAGGAATGGGCAGCAGCGTTCCTCTTATACCTACCACTTAGCAAAGTACTGCGACTTTTGTGCCCGATAAATGGCAATAGGCTCGCCACCTATTACATGGGACTTAACATAATTGGCGAAACGCGGGTGAGAATTCACCTCTGCCTACCCCTTCGGGGATATGGGCGTGATTTATGTATGTATGTATGTAAAAACCTTGGAATTCCCTGTTTTCTTAATACCGAATTCGGTACACGAAATTGCTGTGTTGAGTTTAGAAAGTCCGTGTCTAGACATAGTCAGAGTGGAACCAAGGTTCAAAGTTAAAACTCGCCTAGATAGCGGTACCTGGTATTACTAAAACCTACACGAATTGTTAAGATGTTGAATACCGAAAGTTCGTAGGAAGGGAAGGGTGGGAGGTGTGAGAAGAGGGTCGGCTCTGTCTACGTTTAACGTTCAAAAACCTATCCACGCACAGGTCCGCCCACGAGCCGTTGATTGCTGAAAATTCGGTACAAAAGTTTATTTTAAATGAGATCTCACATTAATAGTACTTACCCTTGCTCCAGCCATTATTATATCGACAAGAAAATCCTAAACCATTTTGAATTGTTAAAATAACTTTCAGCTAGAAATCTTCCTCTCCCTCTCCTATTCGCAGTCTATCTGGGGTCGGCGCAGCATGTTTCCTCTTCCATTCATATCGATCAGACGTCATCAAGCCATCCACTCCCTTTTGATTCATATCATCCATCCCACCGTAAAGGTGTTAGTGATGAATGAATGTGTAGAAAAGAGACGGAACGGACCATGTCGAGAGAACGATGAACGGAGAGAGTGATTGCAATTTCAATCCAATCCATACCGCATAAAGTTTTGGCTTAGGTTTTACAGCCGGCCGCCTTTTTTTTTTTTTTTTTGACGGAGTGGAATGCATTTACGCACCGTGTCGGCCGCTAGCTAGACGGCCGACGTGTGTGGGACTCGCCCGACTCAAGATCGAGTCGGGAATACGCCACTAAACCACTCCGGTGTCCCTCCAGCCCTTCTGGCGGGGAGAGTCTGGGGTCTGCCGCGAGGCAATTCACCAGTCTCTCCCCAGGGCCTCCCGGCTTACGCCGGGGTCAGCGCCGAGGAGGGGATGTCCGGAACACTGGACATTCCCCCAGACGGGGTGGCCTGTGCAATGCACACACGGGGGCTAACCCGAGTGTGCAGGCCACTCTTGTCGGGCCTAACGAGGACGAACATGAGCTCGCCTCCTTCGGCCCGTCCGCCTACGCCGGAGGGGAGCGGCTAGAGCATCCTCTTCCCGCTCCCTCTCCGCTGCAAACAGCCGGCCGCCTGCCTGACACCAAGTTGTTGTTGTTGGTGGTTTGCCCTCCACCATTCGGGTGCCCCAAGGTAATTGGTCTACACCGGGCAATCTCCCTTAGTCGACTTTTACGACACCCATGGGATGAGTCGGGGCTGGCCTATTCTACGTTATTTGTTCGCTACCACGCCAGCATAGAAACTTTCAGCTAAAAATATTCGACCTATAATCGACGCAGTAGTCTTTCTGATAAAAATGATAACGCGAAATAAAAATGACGATGGCAATAGGCTCGACATGGGATCTTATGTAATTGGCAAAACGTGGATGTCAATTTACCTCTGCCTACCCCTTCTGCCAACCCAAATCTCGTCCGCGGGTGTCGTACAAGGCGACTAAGGTTTAAAACAGCGATGAGGAATGGGCAGCAGCGTTCCTATTGTACCATCTAGTACTGCGATTTATGTGCCCGATATAAATGGCAATAGGCTTGCTATAACATAGGAATGAAAATAGTTGAGAAAAACGGGAGCGTTGTTAATTCGGAGAGGCGTCATTTATGTATGTAAAAATGAGGTAAAAACGTATCTTTTGATGCTTACAACACAATACGTTTTCCTACGTCGACATATTTGTTTTCCGTAGAATTTCCGTATTCGGTGTTGGTACAAACTTTTACAAACCGTCACGAAATAGGTGGAAAAATGCGGCGTTGTCAGCTCGCACCTAATAAATGCTCCTAAATGGCCCCATGACCGTCGGGGCAAGTATATCTGATAGGCTGAGCTCTTTTAATCGGACAGTACACAGAATTTTTTTTATTGCAATCAACCTCCATTTGAAGTTTTGTTTCGAGTTAAAGTATTAAGACCTAATAATTTTTATGGTTGCAGTGTGGTAACCATAGAACAGAATACAATGTTACCCACATTACTATGATTACATTACATGACTAAGGGCTTACACTGAGATGAGGTTGCAGCGTTTCTCTTATACTACTTACCTAGTAGAAATATATTGCCCTTTATGTGCCCGATAGGTGGCAGTAGACTCGTCCCCTATTATATGAAACGCAATATAGGTAATTAGCGAAATAGGAAATTAATTCATGCACCCTTTCATTCCGTTTCGGGGATAAATAGGCGTAATTGAGTCTAGGTCCTTCTTTCAAAAAAATTGTATATTAATTATTAAAATAAAAATAAAACAATAGCCTACACTTTATATACAAATCCTTAAACATTGTTACAATTTTAGCGTCGGTGCTTTCATCCGAATACCATAAAAAAGTAATTAATATATACCAATGGTACCTCTAGGTCCTACTATTACGTCCAATATTATTACTCCAATATTATTTTTAGTACTTAATTACGTCTGTGTCTAATGCTTCATTACAGCTAATTTATAACGCGATAGTAATTAACACAATATTAAAATGATTACGCTACAAAAACCTTACTAATGAAAAGGTACGCGAATTAGTTTGATTATAGAATTACACAACATTGTATTGTATCTAGTGTTAGTTTGATTATAGAATTACACAACATTGTATTGTATCTAGTGTTATTTGAAGTACATATTTTGTAAATTAATTATGACTGTACAAAATTATGACAACCATGCTGGGCTGGCTGCGAAAAATAGCCCCAACTCACCACAGGGGTTTCGTAAAAGTCGACTAATACCCTGGGGCACCCGAATGGCGGAGGGCAAACCTCCAATACCAGCATACCCAGAGAGAGTTGATGTCAGGCAGGCGGTCGGTTGTAAAACCTTAACCAATATCTTGTGCAGTATCTCTCTCGTTCATCGGTTTCTCTTCAATGTCCTTTCCATAATTTTTTTATGCATTCATTAAACACAAGCACCATTCCTGTGTGATTGATGATATGAATTAAAAGCAAAAGGACTCTACGACATCTCTACGATTTCTGACCGACATTGATAGAAGAGGAATAATTCCTCAAATTCAGATAACCTGGGATCAGGATAGGATAATGATGACTCTTGAATTATGTATGATAGTGGAAACAGAGGCAGAAAGAAACTACCTAAAGAGCAACTTTGATTCAAAAGTGCTAGTATCCCTAAACTTATAGGTAGGGTAAACTTATAATTAGTAAGCAAAGCATGTATAGTGTTATAATAATAAGTAAAGTAAAGAAGCTTGCTTTATTGTTTAAAATCTAGGCAACCTCCACACATTATACCTATACTGTTTATAATATGATTAAGTTTAAACAAGCCTTGTGTTTGCATTACTAACACAAGAGCCGCACGCGAGTCGACACGGATATTTTGTTCTATTATTACATAGTCACTTCCGTACATTACGAGTAGGTAATGTTAATTTTTTGCATAAGTCGCGAATGGATGAGTCCCAACAATTACGTATAATACAGAGTATTTTATGTTTATTTGAACATTATATAAAGTTAAAAAAAATGTTACAAAGGAATAGGAAATTATCGAAAATAGGCCTGACGCGGGAGTAGAACTCGCGTCCTTTCTTAAGTAAGTGAAGTTGAAAGGTTAGTTCGGCAAGTTATTTAACGGCATGGTTAGCCGAACCGGTGTAGGCAGCCGCCCGGATTGCGGAGGACGCGGGCTCTCTTCCTGCATCAGGAATTCAGCACATAAATTGTTCTGCATTAAATCACAGAGAGTGATTTTCACTACTTTTGTGAGTTGCTTAACTAAGCTACCACCGGTTGCAGCGGAAGACGCGAGGCTGGCAATACGCTGAGCTGGGGCCATTTGAGACCTAGTTTGCATGTTTAATATTTTATTGTGTATCTTGTCTCAATAAACGTTTCTTTCTTTCTCCCGTCCTTTCTATCTTACTTTCAAATTAGATATAACGCCATCGTTGTATCAAGGTGAGGCTGCCTAATCGATGCGTTCAAATCCCGAAGGTCTCAGGTTCCAAGAGAGCCTACTTAGTTTCAAGAATAATCGGTCCGTCGAGGCCTATTGGAGCTTAATGATTTGGGCTATTGGCTCCCAAAAATGGCAAAGGATTACCCGGGCAATCTTCGGGGAGCCGAGGTAATGGGGCGACCGGGAGGGGGTTTTAATTGTTTGCTCGATTAATGTGCCCGACTATATTCTTGGTGCTGACTGGAACCGGCGTTGGTGCCGAAATTGGCTGTCGTCTGTTGGAAGGTGAAAACGTATTGTCTTCGTTGCGTTTCTAATACAGAATTTTAGTGTGTGACGAAACTTTGTTTTGATAAATACTAGTAAGTATGGCAAAACATTATTATGTGCTTACTATCTTAGGCATTCATTGATGACATCATGTACCTATATCTATAACATTCATATGGACTCTTCAACTGAATGTTATTAAGATTCTAAATGAAGCAAACAGATAAGCAAGTATGTAATGTTTATTAAAATTTAATTTAATGTAGGAGTAAGAAGCCTATACACACAGCTTTGTTTAAAAGTGCAAAGGATTTGCATACTAAGTAAAGATAATACCTAATTATTTTAATATAGGCACTTACGTGCCTATTGTTAGATAGTCAATAAGCTTGCCCCCTATTACATGGGTCAATTCACCTCTGTCTACCCCTTACAAAACCCCTACCAAATACATGTATGGATGTTTTCTTAGATAAGTTTCGAAACAGATTGATAAATGTGTTTGTTTCGCTTGGTTATCATCTCTCTGCCCTGTTGCCAGGTTATCTTGGGTCGGCGCACTGTATGTTCTCCCTTTTAATTCATATCATCCATCACACCATAAAGGTGTTAGTCATGATGGGATATATAGAAAAGTGATGGAAAGGATCAAGTCGAGAGACCGACGAACGGAGAGAGTGATCGTGATGACGACATTCCGAAGCATATGTCAACGGCACAGATTACCCAAAACTGTCAAATTTCTTCAATTGATTGTCAACCCTAACTTGTTTGTAGGAAGACACGAAGTCGATTAAGAAAATTTTACTTTTTGTAGTAGCCTTGACGTGCTGTGGGTTGTACCTACTGCTCCAAGCTTAAGCCTAATTAATTTTATTTACACTAGAGTTGATAGATTGATTCATACATAATACATATACGCCTATATCCCCGAATGGGTAGGCAGAGGTGAATCAACACCCACGTTTCGCCAATTA
This sequence comes from Cataclysta lemnata, assembly GCA_963931975.1. Taxonomy (NCBI): domain Eukaryota; kingdom Metazoa; phylum Arthropoda; class Insecta; order Lepidoptera; family Crambidae; genus Cataclysta; species Cataclysta lemnata. The sequence goes on along the minus strand of OZ008340.1, from coordinate 3,053,949 downwards.
TGTTAAGTCCCATGTAATAGGTGGCGATCCTATTGCCATTTATCGGGCACGGAAATCGCAGTACATTGCTAGGTGGCATAAGAGGAACGCTGCTGCCCTTTACACATTGCTGTCTTAACCCTAAGTCGGCTTGTACGACACCCACGGGAGAGATGGGGGTGGTGACAATGTATTCTGCTCTGCCGTCACCACACGACAAGTTTAAGCTTAATTTGTTGTATTTAGGCTAAGTTAATAGATTGATAACATCCTCATAATTTTGCAGTTGTCATTGAATGGTCACATTATCACAACGCCCCGGGTGTTCCTTCTTATCTGGTGTGTACTTCGCAAATAAACATAGGTACCTAAGGCCCGGCGCACATTGGCGGCATGCCACGGCGAGAGATCCTTCGGCAACCCTACATGTAAGCGCACACTGGCGGTTACAATGCCAGCATGCCAAGGCGTTCCTTCGTCTTGTTTTGTCGAGGTATCTCTCCGTATCCCGAAGACTGCCAAAGCATACCGGATACCAAGGCGTACCTAAGGCTGCCGACACGGCATGTGTAAGCATCCCACGGCATTGTTTTTACACCTATGAACATTGAACTTTCAACTATATTTTCATAATCTTTTAAGTTAACCGCATCCGTGGTCTAGTGGTTCGCACGCCGGCATTAAGATCCAGAGGTCTCGGGTTCGATCCCAATGGGGGTACAACTTTGTACTCGGTTTGGTTGGTGGTAGGACTTCTTTCAAGTCCGCCTGGCTAGCTACCACCATCTTATCAAAATAAATAGGGGATGTGGGACATCGATTTAGCAATTTTTGTTCCGATAATCATATCTGCCCATGGCTTGATAGCCAAGAGCCTCGATAAATTAAGAGGCTCGCCTTATGTGGTTGGGTCGGGAGTCAGATGCAGAAGGCAGCTCTTCCGGACACGGCCCGTAAAGTGAGGAGATTCCTGTCTCTGGATCCTTAACCACCGGTAGCATCTCTGTATTTTAAAATGTTATTTTTTTAATGTTATACATTGTTAAAATTTTATATTTAAAAATATAATTTTGTATTTTATTTGTTCCGGCAATTGTGATAAGATAGCCAGCCCCTCCGTGGTTGAGGTGAAGCTCGATTCCATCTTCGGCCCTCACCGTCACCTCACATCATCAGGTGAGATGAACGGCATGAGGTTTCCTGTCTAACATAAAAATATAAAATAAAATATTTTTATTCGTCGCCTAAAAATATCCTGCCATGCCGTGCCGCCAATCTGCGCCGGCCCTAAGGTGCGACTTAAGAGTTTTTTCACCGCCTTTGCCGCGCAGTCCATCTGAACTAAAAGGTGTCTTGGCAAATATTTGTCTTGTCGAGGGGAATTGAACGTACCTACCTACCTTTTTAACCAAGCGGAATCCACAGTGAACATTAAGTTGGTCGATGGACTTAAGAATCAACCCAGGTAAGTATACCTAGTAACGGGTGTGGGTATAATGATGCAGGAATCACGGTAACAAAATAGTAAGTAGTCATTGGAGTCTAGACTCCGTGTCACTTATCGTCTAAGCACGATAATTTTAGTATTTCAGCGTTTTTTGCGGGAAAATTGTAGTGGTGATTTTTTTATCAACGTTTACAATGTCGTATAAGTCACTCCAGCCCGGCTAGCATGAACACCAAAACACGTTTATCGAGTTGAACTTACAAAAATCATTAAATTTTCGACAGTTCAAAGCGATAAATGACTATGTCTTTCTTATATATAGCCTTAGCCGTGTTTCAGTGGTCATGCTAGCCGAGCTGTATTGTAATTTGAACATTATCAATAACTAGTGGTCGCCCGTGGCATCGCTCGCGTTAATGTCGGTAGTTGCACTATAGATGCACTATCCAACACAAAAATATTTTTCCAATTTGAGTCAGTAGTTTCTGAGATTAGCGCGTTCAACTAACCAAACAAACATACAAAACATACAAAACAAAAATAAGAGTGACAGAGTGGCTCTCTTCGCTCGTCTCCTCTATGCATAGCATCGAAGAACACCCCCAATTAAAAAAACTTGCAAAGATTCTCGGCCTAGCCTAGGTTCATAAAAAAATACCTATGGCTGGAAGGAAAGCTATCCCTAGGAAGATGGCTGCCGTAGAGAACCCGTGTTTCCTTTCCCCAAAAAACCCGGTAGAACTATCCCACGGATATATACCTAGGTCCTTCAAAAAAAGGTCACACTGCGGACTGTTGCGCACGCTTATGACATTTTCAAACAAACCGAACTTGCGTAGGCTTAGCTCAACGTCCTACGCAGCCCTAAAATGCCGCTTAATGTAATGAGTGACAACGTCAATAAATTCATATTTGCTTAGTAAAATATGCACGAATTCCCCTAACAAAGTTATGTGATTCGGTAAACTTACTTACCTAGGTGCCTACACTGCTGCCATAGCGAGAGACAAATTGTAAACAATCTAGATATTTTATATGAAAAGACATTTTAATTTTAAATGCAAAAATAAAAATATTAAATACTTATATTTACAATGGTAGGTACATTTTGCCGTGTGGTGACGGCAGAGTAGAATACAATTGTCACCGCCCCCATCTTTCCCGTGGGTGTCGTACAAGGCGACTAAGGGTAAAGACAGCAATGAGTAATGGGCAGCAGCATTCCTCTTGTACCATCTAGCAATATAACTGCGATTTATGTGCCCGATAGATGGCAATAGGCTCGCCACCTATTACATGGGACCTAGTGAAATTGGCGATAAGTGGGTGTTAATTCACCTCTGCCTACCCCTTAGGGGATATAGGCGTGATTTATGTATGTATGTATGTAGGTACATTTCAAGATAGATCTATCTTTTTCTAATTCCATTTCATACATAAAGACACATAAACAAAAATGTTTACATTTTGTTCCTCACAAAGTATTATAGCTGAGGTATACAGATTTCTGAAACTGGTTTAAAGTGTAAAGTTATTATTGTGTATTTCCCCAAAGTGACCATATGAAATAACTTATAGTTAATCGAGTTATCTCAACCCAAATAAGTTTTAATGTTATTTGGGTTATGTTCAATCAGGTTACCTACATCTTGGTAATTAAGTTAATCTTTGACCAAATAACCTATATACCATTATCTTTGGCGATACATAATAGTGTTTAAAGGTCATTTTATAAGGTCGAATATTAGGTACAATTTTGGGAATTGCAATACGTTTACAATGACGAGTAGGCAGCAGTGTTCCTCATATACCATCTAGCTATATACTACGATTTACGTGGCCGGTAGATCGCAAAAGGCTTGCCTCACATTACATGGAACCTAACATACTTATTGGTAAAACGCAAATGTTAATTCACCTCCGTCTAGGCGATTTATGTATGTAAAACCTCTTCTCTAGTAGCAGTCAAGACGCTTACAACCAGGCTAGCCGTTCGTCTAATTATATTTATCGTTATTTTTATTCACTTATCAGTTTATTATCTATTCAGATTAGCAATTATAATCGTGACCATAGTGAACTTATGTTATGCTATATGATTTACAACCAAGGGTGTGACAAGAATGCTAGATTCACTCGGTGTCACCGTGAGATTAAGCTGTGCGTATTAATTAGTTAGTACTACTTGTGGTACCTGAATAAATCGTGTTTACCCAGTACGATCTGTGAATAGCAATTCTGACGCATAGGGGAATTATGCCCAAACCGGGCATGGTATACTACAATGACTTAAAACGAGCACTTCCTAATACTTCCTATATACTGCCATTAATCCCTAACGGGGTTGTGTGTAAAATCGTTTTTTTTATTGACGGCACTTCTCGTTCTACTTTGTCATTTATTCAGACAAGTTAAGGTTGCCAATCGATTGAAATTGACAGATTTGGGTACTCTGAAATGCCGTTGACCATACAATTCCGTCAGTGTCATACACCTCAATCGGGAGAACAGAGCCCTTTTCACACCTCCGCCCTTAAGGCGACATGTAAAAATTGAAGATCCCATCTCTTGGTTGTATTGCCTATCTTGCTAGTAGGGGAATATACTATTTGAATAATGTCTAAAATGTATGTAATAAATAAAAGTCAAAATACTGCGACACTTAAATAGACTGTGCGCTTGGCCAATTCTGTTAAGGTAAATAAATATATATATATATATAGTACCGTAGGCACAGCAAATCCTTTGTCCTAATTGTATCAGCTTTTATCAGTTATCATTTATTTACTAATAAATTATAAAAGTATCTAGGAATATCATTGAAGCCGGGGCATCGGTCTTGCCCACGGATATATCAATTATATCTGTCCTTACCTATGGATGTAAGAATTTTCATGCCTAAGGCCTGTGCAATAGTAGTGGGGACATTAAAGTGTTTGTGAAGATGATAGCAAAATTGTGACCTCTGTAAACAAGCCCCGAGAAGAAAAAATAGATGGCAGTAGACGGTGATAGTGTGGGGTACCTATCGTTCTTTCCAAGCTTACAATAGTCTTCTGGGGTTCGTGGCGTGCGTAGTACTCGAAGCTGTGGCTTTTGATGACTCCATTGAAAGACTCCATTTGCTGGCCATCTTTCGCATTGTATTCTTGCGAGAATCAGATGACTGGCTTATGACATCTGTTTAACAAGTGTTGGTCATTTCCCAAACAAAAAGTCCGATGGATTCATGGAGCGCCGGACGGATGGTTCCGGATCTCCAGAATTCGCTAAAGCAGGAATTATGATTCCGCGTTTTATGTTTTTTAATGGTTTTTATGTCGTCCATATAGGTAAAAGGATCCTATACTTTTGATAATAAAGTATTATACTCATTTCTAACTAATCAAAGCGATGTTTCCCCTTAAACTTTTACAATCTATTTTTAATGTATTTTTTCATGTTTTCTATACTCGACTCTGAACACCTTAAAATCTGACTCGTGAATTGTTACATGGTTATTTTTAATATATAACTAATTTATCAATATTCTACGCTCGTAGTCTGGGCCATAAGATGGCTGATCATGTAACACGGCACCTAATATTAAGAAACCAATAAAGAAGAAAATATATTTAACAACAATATATTTTCTTATATTCTTCAAGTTTTAACATTTTAAAATTATACTGATTGTGAATTGTGTACCTTGTACATTACCTATGATCAATACCTGAACCGACATTGAATGTAGTAATTATTAAATAAACTGTGTAGAAGTGTCGCAAAACTATTCACTTCTAAAAGCTGATACAGTGACAGATTCAATGGTGTTAATCAAATCTGTTAGACTTCATTCATGTGGTTACTCATACGTGACCCACTTAATTCATCTATTTATTTTCTCGCTCTCTCATTAAAAACCGGTTGGATAGAGCGAGCTTACTTTACACCTACTGCATACTGATTTGGGTTTATATTCGGACGGGACAAGTTTAGAATATTTTTTTCTTTGATGTCGATGTTTTGATGAATGAATTACACTAAAATAGGAAGGCTGTCCTTCAAATGATTTTTGTTCAACGATTTCCTGGTGTTTAAGAAGGGTAGGTACGCTTACACGTGCCTAGTGAGGTAACAAACCCATAATGTAAATTAAGTTTAATGAGAGGTGAACAAAATGGCAAGCACTAATCACTTACTCGCACACAACCCGTCACGCGATCCTATGGCTGACTTAGATAATGACATCATAATAGGTTAAGTCTGGAACCCCTGAAATTACGGTTTTTGGTACATAGGTACTGTTAGATATATTAATCTAAATTTATAATCTCGTTGATAAAGGCTTATAGAATTTCCTTTTTATCCTAAAAAACAAAATTTTACTTAAGACGTCTCCTATAAGTTTCAGTTGTACCTATTTAAACTAACCTACAAATTAAGGTTAAATTCAATTTTAAACTTAAACAACATAAAAAAAGTCAACTTACGTACGCCCAACATGAAAAATGTACTTACTGAAATAAATTTCATATTGTGATTATACATTGAGATGTGAAAGTAACAAGAAACATTGAGATTTTTCTAGAAAATTGCACAGGTGCTAGTATTTCCATGTCTAGTTGTACCATAGTCTTTTTCTATTGGTCTCTTGTGTATTGGGATTATTTATTACCTTTACATGTATTATTTATGATGTATATGTCCACTACGTTACTGTTCCTTATCAGCTGCCAGACATTAGTAATTTTATCAAGATAAAAATGTTGACCTAGCAAATAACGAAGTGTTGATGTATCTATATTATGTATACATACAAAAAGTGAAACATGCTTTATCGGTAGGTAAACTGGTAGATAAATGTTCGCTTGTTAACTTTGCACCTTATTCTACGGAGAAATACAGTTTAAAATGCGTCTAAACTTAAATTTCATGTCCAGTTAATGTCAAACCAATTTTACTATTGAAATGTCATCTTTGCCTTTGCAACGTGTTTCAAGGTCACTTGATTCATGCGTATCGTTATATTCAGGAAAGATGAACTTCACGAAAACAGGTGGTCAGATTTAATTTTGATTTTTATTTTTTAACTCTTAGCCCGTTCGGACCTACTTACCTATAATCTTGTTGAACTCATTAATATTGTACACATTCAGATGTTATAGCCAGTATGTCAATTTCACATAGTCCTTAATTTACATTAAACACATGTACAGTCGACAGCATATCATATTATGATAGACTGTTAAATTTCTCAATCGATTAATGTTGAAACAGTACAAGCAACTTGTATTTTTGTATATTTTTAATAATCAAAATATCTATTTTGACATATTTATTCCTTACCGTAGTTACTGGACTCCAATATAAATATAAAAACCAAATTCAGAAAATTCTAAAATTCAAGAATGAAGCACTCACATCTAGTGCGTGTAGTTAAAAATTGCAGCCTTTTATTGACTGCCATTAACTACACCATAACTAGTTAACCTCTTTTTGTCTCTAAACTGAGAAAACTATTGTATTATATCTTATCATTGGTTGTTTTGTTGTTCACAATTGCATAATCATGTCATCCAATAGTACCTATCGAATATCGAAGCAGAATGGGTTGCTTTTATCACGAAATGAATGTGTGAAAATGTGTAATTCGCTTTTAAATTATCTATTATGGAAAAGAAATAAAGGAGTAATATTAATTCATATAAAAGGAATTAATACAGGTCATGCAACTAACCCAACCAAAGGAAGTCCTTCAACTAACTGTGTGACCCAAGGAAGTCCTTTAGAATATTGATCTAAATTTTAGATTCTAATACATTTGATGAGAATCTTGAGGTGGATAGGTGGACTAAAATTAATGGACAATGTAAAGAATGACTATATGAGAGGAAATATAGAAATAGCAAATATATCAGCGAAGCTGAAAGGAAAGCAGATATCTTGTTATGGGCATAAAATGAAAATTATGAATGAAACATTAGTGGATGTGCGAGTGTGAAAGAAAAGATATAGTTACTGCGAGTTATGTTATTGCATGAGGTAAAGTGAAGTAAATGTTGAAATGAAAATCAAAAATAAAAAGACAACATTTTCGAATACAATTGTATGTGTGCAAGTAGAATGTGTAGCACTCGTCATTACATGTGGGGCCGCGTGATTCGGACGAGGTAAGACGCACGGGTCTTAACTAGGTGCATCCGTCTCCTTACAGCTGCCGACTACATCTTTGACCCAAGGACTTCTTAATGATCTTGTTTGTAAAGGTTGAGTTGTGCAATGCTAGGAGCAGGCGCGAGATTAGGGCTATTATCTACTAAGTTGCAACTAATAAATGGAAAAATAAGGGCGTTAGAAGGCCGAATTAATTTATTTACTATTGGCGGTAGGCATTCTTTAAGTCCACCTGGCTAGCTTCCACCGTCTTATCAAAATATGTCGCCATAATAATAATGTTGACAGCATTATTGTGTTTCGACGATTTGTGATAAATAACATAGCCTCAACCACAGAGGGGCTCTCTGTGGTTGAGGGTTCCAGGTGAAGCTTGATTCCATCTTCAGCTTTCATCGTAACTTATCATCAGGTGAGATGAGGGGCAAGAGTTTCCCTGTATGGTAAAAAAAATACTCAGTTTTACAGCAGCGTTCCTTTTATACCACCTTGCAATAGGCTCGCCAAATATACATTGGCGAAACGTAGGCGAAATTCCGAAATTCACCCCTTCGTAGATATATGACTTATGTAAATTCAACGCTTCGTATCTTGTTAACTCTTCATTTAACTATTGTTTAGAGAAAAAAGGTTTTATATAATATCAATTCCAACAAAGTTGTGAGAAGTAAACGATAATATTATTCTAGTCTCTTACAAAAAGCGCGATAATTCCTTGGAAGCCGGTTAAGCCGTCCTTTCAACCAACTTACAGATTCGCTTCGTCTTATCAATCAATGGCTATGGGATTACAATGGCGGGCCTGAAAGCGAGATTACGTATTAAATGTTGAACATTAACTTGGAATAGATTATGAATAAGTACGTGGAGCAGGGGTGCTCAACTGTTGGCGATCAACTTCAATATTGTTAGACTATGATTGATCGACTCTGAGAAGCCGCAAGTATGCGTGGTGCAGGATTGTCGTCTAGGTAGGGTGCATGCGTGGTATAGGATATTAGTTTAACCGCACAATATGCATTTTTTAGTCAAGGTAAACAGCCTTTTGCCGCTAGCAAAAGGCGGTTTTATCAAAGGAACGTATGATAAAAGAAAGTTATGAGGGGGCTAAACAAAATCTGTAAATAAATAGTTCTATAACGGAATTTTTTCTCGAGATCGAATCGAAAAGCGACTGTTTGAGCACCTCTGATGTGGAGCATTCGTCCGGGAATGCGTATTGAATTATCAGTTCAGTTTAATATGGCATTATACGGAGTGTTTACATAATTACGTAAAGTTTATCTGTGAACGTGTAGACGGGATTATTTATTTCCGATTATTGTTATTGCTATGTAAATGAAGGTTATACAAATATGACCTTTATTATCTGCTACTTGAGAATTATCAAGTGCCATAGCTGTTCTATTATTTTATATACATAAATCATGCCTATTTATGTAGTAGGGGTAGGCAGAAGAGAATTAACACCCACGTTTTGCTAATTAATTATGGTAGTTCCCATGTAATTATGGGGCGAGCCAATTGCCATATAACGGGCACGTAAGTCGCAGTTTACTCATTGCTGTCTTTATCGCTGTCGCCTTGTACGACACGCGCGGGAGACATGGAGGGCGGTGACAATTGTATTCTGCCCTGCCGTCACCATACTCCACGTTATTTGTTGTTTTACCAAAATCTCTCTTCAAATCAATTGGAGAAACTGTTTCTCCAATTGATTTAAAATTAATGTGTTAATTATATCCTAAAATGCCGGTTAGATACCTAATTGTTACCTGCTAAACGAAGCTGTCCTCTTCTAACTATTTTGTTATTAGATTATTCAAATAAAGTATTCTGCACAGTAAGACCTTTATCCAGAGCTTATTTAATTTCCCCATAGGGAAATCTATTAGTGATAGGATCGTTGGTAATTCTCATCTTGAAAGAAAATACGCAGCTTCTAGAAACCCTGTAACCTACAGACAGTAAATAGTATAGTATTGGATCTCGAGATTTTGATTGCTACATCATCATCATCGCCCTGTCCTTATCCCACCCTATTTGGGGTCGGCTCGTCATCTCCTCATCCACATCCATCACCTACATGTCACACTTCACACAATCCATCCATCTTTTCAGTGATCTTCCTCTACTTCGACATCCATCAACATTCATGTCCATAACTTTTTTACTTACATTCAGGGCATCCCATCTCCGTCATCCGAATAAAACTTAAAGTCTTTTAAATTATTGTAATCTGGTGGCCCTGGGTCTGTCTAACAATTTACCGCAGTATTTAAGAATAAGTAATTGATCAATCAATCCTCAATTTTGAACGTGACTTGAATCGCACTAAAATGTAAATTGCTAACAATACCTACTGTTATTGAATTCTATGTGTTCAATATTCATTAGGTAACACTAGTACTGGATATCTACTACTACTAATATTGCGAATTACGTACCTGGTAATATGGTAGTTCAAATTCTAGTACCTATAGAAAATTATTAAATAAGGGACTGTATGCTGTTACTTGGAGCGAGTGATCTTGATACTTGACACGCATCAGTTGCCTGCAATACTAATTTAGCAGAAAAATATTCTAATCCTGAGATTCGCCTTTTAATTTCAAAGCATCAAAGCCCGATTTGGTAGTCAGCTTAGAATTTGCAGATGATCGTGATTTTGATTTTAAATCGACACCAAGACGAAAATCTAATCTACATACATACATAAATCACGCCTATATCCCCGAAGGGGTAGGCAGAGGTGAACTAGCACTCATGTAATAGGCGGCGAGCCTATTGCCATTGATCGGGCACAAAAGTCGCAGTACTATTGCTACGTGATATAAGAGGAACGCTGCTGCCCATTTCTCATCGCTGATTTATCCTTAGTCGCCTTGTACGACACCCACGGGAGAGATTTGGGGTGGTGACAATTGTATTCTACTCTGCCGTCACCACACAATCTGATCTAGGATCGAATTATACACACTGCCTGAATTATTTTAATTTACATGATAAGATCAATTGAATTCTACTCAGTGTAGGTACACTAAGTTGAATAATAAGCAGCTTATATTTATCTAATAAAAAATATTTGTTACCATAAACAGTGCCCTTAAGACTTTATTTGCATAAATTTCATAACTGTACAGAAAAATGAAACAAAACCTTCCAGTAGCACTTGCTTAACTTCCTCTTACTCTTGCCTATATCACAGAAATTAAGTGCCGAGCCTATTGCCATCTATCGGGCACGTAAATCGCAGTATACTTATTGCTAGCCCTTAGTAATATATTACCTTCCCCAGTATTACCTTACACTTCACTTCTGGAATCTATGGTTCTCATCACTCATTTCGTCTCTTGGATTGACAATTGTATTATGTTCTGCCGTTACCACATGGTAAGTCTTTTTTCCAGTGTTATAAAAAGGGTTTTTTGACGAATAGGTCCTAAATTCATATATGTAACGGGTGCCTCTAAACGGAAATTACCTCCGTGAAAGGGTTATGTAATCAGTTTAACGCGCCTATCCCATTTGATGGCGGATCGATCCGTCTGATAGTCTCGCATATTAATCACTACTTCGCATCCGATCGGCCCCGAGCGATATTTGGACAAATTATTCTATTAATGAAAGAATATTGGAGCACCAAGTCTGCATGCTGGCCTGGAGCGAAAAATTAACGTTGAATTTGCCAGCTCCGACTCATCCCATTGGTGTCGTATAATTCGTCTAAGGAGATTGTCAGGTGTAGAGTAATGAGCACCTTGGAGCACCCGAATGGTGTAGGGCAAACTACCAACAACTGCATACTATACATATTGCCATCAATATGATGTGTAACCCAGTATAAAGCAAATAAAGGATTTCTACTGGATGGGTCAAAAATTTATTATATCGAATTCCTCGGTGCTTCGGAAGGCACGTTATCCGTTGGTCCCGGTTTCATCTGCAATACCCACCAATCCGCACTGGGCCAGCGTGGGTTATGGTATGGCCCATTCTCCCTATATTCTTCCATCCACAAAGAAGGCCTGTGCCCTAGCAGCGTTATAAGTGACGATGATGATGAGGATTTGACCACCCCAATATAACGAAAGATCAAGTATCAAACTGTTTTGGTTCTGCTATCGATACAGAATTTCGTGACCATTACCTACTAATTGTATCTTTTGTGATGCTAATTATACTAGTGAGTGGCTAGAGCTTACAGCCATAAATGAAATTGATAGTTACACATGAAATAAGCGGTACTATAATGCGATGATGTCATTCGTTTTGCTAAGTGAACGTTTGCAATCGTGATGCATTAGCGGAATAATCTTTAAATATATCCTAAAAAATAAAATTAAATAAATAATATATTGACTTGGCCTAGACAAGTGGCTGTCATGTCAAATGTATTAGTAAATGTCATTTCTATTTGGGGTTGGCGCAGTATGTTTCCTCTTCCATTCATATCGATCAGACGTCATCAAGCCATCCACAAGTGGGTAATCTATTCGAACGCATAGAATACAATGCCGTGTGGTGACGGCAGAGTAGAATACAATTGTCACCACCCCAAATCTCTCCCGTGGGTGTCGTACAAGGCGACTAAGGATAAATCAGTGATGAGGAATGGGCAGCAGCGTTCCTCTTATACCACCTAGCAAATTAGCAATAGTACTGCTACTTTTGTGCCCGATAAACGGCAATAGGCTCGCTACCTATTACATGGGACTTTTCATAGTTGGCGAAACGTGGGTGCTAGTTCACCTCTGCCTACCCCTTCGGGGATATAGGCGTGATTTATGTATTATGTATATTATGTATATATGTATCATTTGCCACTTGGTTAGACACCTTGGCCAGAAAACGGCCGGTCGCAAAGTTATAATTTAGTCTGTAACATTTTCCAATTCAAAAGCGGTCCCCGCCCGTAACAGTTGTAACTATTAGATTGGCCATTCCACTTAATCATCGGGAACATTAATCCACGGATTGACATTAAAACAAGATTTCCAGCTCAATTACCACTATTCCCCCAATTTGTAACAAGCCCTTTCTCCGAATCGAATGACAAATCACATGGCTGTGATGGCACAAAAACATATCTACTCGATTAGTATAAGGATCGATTGCGGAGGCTCCCGGTGTTGTTGTAACGATTATTATCATTCGTGCCCAGTATAAATGGAGAGGCGATTGTAATTAATTATAACCCGCCCGGCATAAATATTGATTTGACTCACAATGCTGGCCGACTTTAATGGAAATAAATAGCGAATACCTATTCTAGTTTAAGTCGACATTTTATATTTCAAAATTATTTATGTAAGTATTATTGAGTTATGTTTTCCAAAGTCTATGAAATATTTGATTTTGAAATGTTCTTTTCCATTAACGCTGTGAAGCAAAATAAAATAAGGCAATAGGCCCGCTCCCTATTACACGGGGGACCTAACATAATTGGCGATTGGTGGGTGTTAGTTCGGAAGATCAGAAGTCTTTATTCACGATCATAATATCAGCTATGAATAAACGAATATTGTACACGAACAAATCATCAATGTAAAACCACTTTTGAATATAAAGCTTCCTGGATAGAACGCTACAGAGCTTTTTTTTTTCATGTTTTCCCTGGCCCTTGTGAAGGTTCATTCTCTTTCGACGACCCACATTACATTTGCCGGTTCACAGTCTCCATTCAACAACGCGTCTGTCCCGATGATTCTTAGTTCTGTGGGTATGCCCACTGTGGTCTTGACTGTACCGTAACCCTTCTTCTTCTGTTCGTAAACCTTCTTCTTCTTCTTGCCCTGTTCCCAGTTTATCTGGGGCGACTCATGTTTTCTCTTCCATTCATATGGGTCAGACGCCATCAATCCCACCACTCCTTTTTGATTCATATCAACCATCACACCGGAAAGGTTGCTAGTGATGAATGAATGTATAGAAAAGAGATGGAATGGACCGTGTCGAGAGACCGATGAACGGAGAGAGTGATTGGGATGACAACACTGCAGTGTACACTGCTCAAGCTCAGGTTTTGGCTTAGGTTTTACAGCCGGCCGCCTGACTGACACCTGACAATAATCAACACCTTCTCCGTAAACCGTCATCCCTATCATCATCATCATCAAGGCATGGGCCTTTCCTATGGATCGAAGAATATAGGGAGATTGGGCCATAACCCACCACGCTGGTCCAGTGCAAGTTGGTGAGTATTGACGACTTCAGATGCAGCCGGGACCAACAGCTAAACGTGCCTTCCGAAGCACGGAGGAATTCGAGATAGTAAATTTTTGGTCACCCATCCAATGACCGACCTTAGCAAACATTGCTTAGTTTACGCAATCACAGGCCAAGTGCGCTATGCCACTGCGTTAGCGAGCTCCTCCGTAAACCGTGAGAGAATAAAACACTCAATAGTATTTCATTTTCATGCGCAAGTCGTGCACAAAGAGTTTCGTATCCTTTTTACGGCCGTACGTCTCAACGTGGGTTTATGGCCGTCTCACATTTATAGCTTCGCCCCCTTCTGTGAGTTACGGTGTCAGAACTTCCACCATCCCGTAATTTCCTCCGTGACGAGCATAATTCCACACAACTAGGTTGCGGGGATTTTAATCGGGACCGACCTCGGATTATTAATTAGGCTCATCAAAATTTAACAGTGATTAGACCGATTTTATACAAATTTTAATCACCAGCGCGCGTAGATTAATATCGTGCCAGTTTTGGAAGCAACCCCGGCATTATTTGCTTCGATTAGTCTGCTACGATGTATTATTTGCGCTCCTAAATTGGCAAGCCAATATTGGGACTGATTTTTTTTTGTAATGTTTGTTCAGGTAAAGATAGTATGCATATTAATTAAATTATTAACATATTATTTACTATCCACATCTGCGACAATCGCACGCCAGTGTAAGCACCTTATAAAGAGATCAAAAATTCTCAATTATTAGCCATTACAGATGCGTCGCGACATGACACTTCACTGATATCAAATTCAGACTTTCTATCTTCCAAATCATCCATGAAACAGGTATTGTTTGACTAAGTATTTATGCTGGCGTCGGACAAGATTCCGGACAAGACCCGTCTTTACCGAAATCATAAAATATCATACTCGTATCACCGTAAGGTGCTAATGATGAATGAATGTGTAGAAAAGAACGGAACGAACCATGTCGAGAGACCGATGAACGGAGAGAGCGATTGAAATGACAACATTCCAATCGATACTGCTTAATGTTTTGGCTTAGGTTTTACAGCCGGCCGTCTGCCTGACACCAACCCTCTTTGTGTTGTTGATGATTTGCCCTTCACCGTTCGGGTGCCCCAAGGTGCTTATTTCTCTATACGGGGCAACATCCCTTAGTCGACTTTTACGACACCCATGGGATGAGTCGAGGCTGGCACATTCTGCGTAATTTTTTCGCTGCCAGGCCAGCATGGAAGTTGACGTGTGTATTTCGAAATACATAAACATTTCAGTGCACTGATACTTCCAGACAGTATCTGTTTAACCGAGCCTGCAAATCTGGCTGCAATAATGACCCTCGCTGCGGCCAGTAATTTGTCAACGTCGCTCGCCGCTCGTTCTGTAATGGAAAAGCGTCAACCGAACGCGCCATTTTGAACTAATTGCTGGTGATTGTTTGCTCATTGTTTCTTTTTGTGAGCGCTGGATATTGAATTAGGTGTTTCAGGAAGATGTTGTGACGGCATCTTCCTGAAATACGGACGTCATAGTAATATGACGTTTTCCACAACACCTTACGGAAAGCTGTGTTGTGGCAGAGCAGAATCACCACTCGCATCTCCCCCGCGGGTGTTGTACAAGGCGACTAACAGCAAAGATTTTGGTGGTTAGAAAAAGTTCGAAAAATTTTGTGTCTTGGTTGGCCGAGCAGTTAGGCACCTGCCCGGATCGCATCAAAATCTTTGTACTAATTTTTCTAACATTTATATAATGTTGAAATTGGAATCGAATAGTTAATGGCAAAGAATAGTGGGCAGCAGCGTTCGTCTTAGACCACCTAGCAATGTACTGTGATTTCGATGTAGGAAGATGTTCGTTGTCACCATCTTCGAAGGCAGGTGTCTGTGGCGAATCTAGTGGGCTTGCTACTGCTCTGGTTAATATATTAAATATTTGAGTGACTGTATGAGCTACTGGGTTCATTGGCTTTTCATCATCATCACCAAGTCTTCTTCTTCCAATTTTGTTTACAGTTTATCTGGGGTGAACTCTGTTTGTCTTCCATTCGCGTAGGTCAGAGTTCTCAAGCTAGTCACTCCCTCTTGATTATCATCCATCACACCAGAAGTGTTACTGATTTTTTTAGAAAAGTGAGAGATAGGACCATATCGAAAGGCAGATGAATGGAGACAGTCATTGGTATGACAACTTTCCAACCCATACTGCTGCAAAGTTAGGTTACCAACCAACCGTTTTTGGATACGTTTACCAATAAGATGCTAAAGCCTTGAATTCCTATTGAAATGATTTTTATCTCACTTCTTGTTGTTATTTTTTTTATTTTACTCTAACTTGACCTTCATCATTTAAGTATTGAGTTTTATTTTTACCAATGCATATTTAAAATTGAATCGGAACTGTTTACGTTTTTGTTACATTTGAGTGACCTGGCCTGTAGTAATTTTTGAAGTTCCAATTATTCGCTGGAACAGGAAACGAGAAAATGCTGTCGTGCACCGCTGGAAAGTCACGTAGCCTATTCGTTATGCCAATACCATACATTTTCCCTTATTTTATTAGCGTTCGTTTTACCGGTAAGGAATATATAGTGGGGTTTGCTGCACCACGCTTCCTCATTATTTTTATCGATGCTTGTTTAAGATTTCGGTTATTTGGATAAGCCTTAAGTATTGTCAAGCGAGTTATTTTGGCGGCCGCCGGTTTGGTCAGATCGTCCAGAGGTCCCTTGTTAATGTATTACATTATAAATATTATACATATTTTAATTTATCTGTCATCTAGTACCCATAATTACCCATAATTATTTGTTTATTTATTTTGAATATTATGGAACTCTTGAGCCGTGAGAACAGAACACAGGTTTCAACACTACAAAACCATAAGCATTTTCCCTTTAAAGGACCAACATTTAACAGGTCAAGAAAAGACAAGAAAATCAACAATTCGATTTTAATTTTAACATGATATAAATGTTAGAAAAATTAGTACAAAAATTTTGGTGGTTAGAAAATCAACAAGTCAAACGTTACTCCAATAATCCTAATAATGAAAAAAAAAACAATGAATATTTACTGACATGCATTAAACATAGGTTCGACTAAACGGAACGATAGTTTTATTTCACAGTTTCACGGACCCAAATCGAATGCGCCGAAATTGAATCGTACAGTGCGCGGCGTCCACAAAAGGGGAATCGAACACATTTTATTTAAATCAGTGTTTTATCACATAACAATACATATGTTGCGAACATTCTGTTGTCCGGGCGTTATTTGCTGCGTTTGCCGAACCAGAAAGAGGAGGGCCCTTTGTGCGTTCGAATAAACTTCGCAAACACCTACCGATACGACTGAGCTCACTCAGAAGTCGTAACGCTGTCACATACATACATAATTATGTCACGCCTTTCTCCCACAGGGGTAGGCAGAGATCACTTCTTTCCACTTGCTACGATCCTTACATACTTCTTTCATTCACTCACTTTCATTCACTTCCGCCATATAAATCTTTTTTGTCATTCTCCTTTCTTATTGTTTCTTAAAGCTGTCACAATAGAGTATAATTCTGATGTCCTTTAACTAGAAGGCCGCTAGCTCAAAAAGTAGTGTTTGAGAAAAGTCGGGAATCGTTCGAACCAAATAACGTACTGTTAGCTAAGTTAATGATATAACAAAAATATGGTGAATTGGGCTATGGTGGAGTCGTTTCTCTGTCCAGAAAATCTTGATAAATTTGGAACTATCACTGATAGAGGAATAGTTCTTAGTTAGACCAGGATTCGAATTTGGGACGTCTTGGCCGATAGTCTGACCATTCGACCAAACCGACAGTCCAATCAAAATCATTTTAAACATTCAGACGGTAATCTGACATGCAGTATCGTGTTTGGTATTACAATGTAGTGATATGATTTCTTTTCAATATAGCTACTTCATTCAGGCTCAATTCACTGTTTATTAATTAACAATTCATTGAAAAAGAAACGAACAGCTGGGGACACGAAATTTCAAATATAAAAAATTACTTAACTACACCACCGCGTTGTCACGCACGTTTTTATTCGTATTTTCGGTACAGTGGACAGCACGTCAGTGTACTACAAAATCCAAAGTGTTCCCAATCCGCTTTGTGCTTTACGACCAACAAGTTAAGGTTTACAATCGATTGAAGAAATTTGACAGTTTTGGGTAGACTGAAGTGACGTTGACCGTACGTAGCTTCTGTTTTCGGTTTTGATTAAGGATAGAAAAAATCGTATAACGTGGACGCCGGCATTACGTTGACGACACGGTCGGACGGCGCGGCGATGCGACACGGTGCAATCCGACGCAGTCAGGCATAAAATGTGTTCAGCTGATACGTGATTTAAGGACGCGTTACACCGGAGCGTGTTGAATTTCCTATTGAGCTATAAAATTATGTCAAAGTTATGTCTTAATGTATATTTCGTATTCTGATTTTATCTATTAAACGTTTCAACGATAAGAACGATAAGAACACTAGGTTCCATTAATAATACATATTTAATTTGCTCGTCTATTCATAATTTACATTAATCTAGTAACGTTAAGGATTAAAATAGACCTAAGTAAAAATAGTCAAAGGAAACAGCGCTATCTAGTTATAGAGCTAATAACAGCAAATATAAACAATAACTATACAAAGTGAATAATAAAAGATTTACAATACTTAACAATACTTGTTAATATTTAAAACTTACCTACAAATGGAATAAAATATAATTTCTTAAACTCAGCAATATTTTAATACATACGTAAATAATCTCTATTTATACTGTAGACAGAGGTGTATTAAAATGAAGTGGGGTATAGGGCGAGCCTATTGCTATCTATCGGGCATATAAATTCCGGTACAGGGGGCCTACCGCCTAACTCGATTGCTAAGGCAAAAGCTATAGTTTATGACATCGTGCTGTCATTTCTAACCAAATGTACCTAAACTATTAGCGATAGCTTTGAGTGAATGATCATTGAATGATTTTGTATGAATTTGGCACAAAATCCGTGCCGCCTAAAAATTCAGGATGGCTGCTATAGCCGTAAGCAGTGTATTGCTTTAAAGCTATCATCAGCAATCAAGTTAGGCGGTATGCCCCCAGGTGTATCTATAGCTAGACAACAGGAATGCTGTTGCGAATACCTCATCTCTGATTTAACCCTTAATCGAATTCCTAATCATTATTATAACCCTTAATTGTATTTATACGATGCCCGCGGGAGACATTGGGGTGTTGACAATTATAATATACACTAGCGTTAAAATGCTTAAACATCAAATGAAATTATTAAAAATTTCATACGAATTCCTACCGGCTCAATGTACACCGCCCTTCCAATAATGTCGTTCACAGCTAATAAATAATGGGTGTTACAAAATAACGCATTACATTCATGTTCGCTCAATAATCGTAATACCTACGTGACTGTTGACAATTTCACTTTCGGTATCGGGTGCAGTCAGCATAAACCATTCCCGATGTCAGGAATTTATTGTTGGATTCTATTCGTTTTCCATTTTATCGTGTTAGACTGTGTTATGTGAATAAGGTAATCTTTATTTAATATTATCAAGTTGAAGAGTTTGTTTGTTTGTTTGGTTGGATGGACGCGCTAATCTCAGGAGCTACTGAATCAAATTGAAAAAATATTTTTGCGCTGGATAGTCCATTTATCGAGGAAGTCTATAGGCTATTTAGTAACTGACATAAATGCAAGCGAAGCCGCGGGAGATCACTACTAAGAAATAAAGCTTTTGAAGTGGGTGCGATGGCACATCTTACAATCATTTTGGTCCCACTACAGATAGCCCCACCAAGCAATGAGATTACAAAAGAATCAATCGGCGCGAGGTCACGCGCATACGTAACCAAATATGGGTCGGATTCATAATTGATATTGAAGAGGTAACTCATATGATTGTGGTAAAATAAACTTTAACTTCTACGCACAATATTCACATTTGAATGGGAAGTGAAAGAAGGCAGTTGTATCGGCTAGCTCTAGTCATATTTCAACTTGAACTTATATAGGTTTTGGCGTAGGTAAACATGATCATCCATTGCAAAAATGCCTGATATACTTTTTGTTTAAGACCCGTGTCGTAATTATTCAGTGAAATTTAACAGAATTATTATGTAGTCACTGACTAAAAAGAGTAAAAGGTCAGAAAAAGGTCGAAATTGTGGAAAAAATAAATGCAGAGTACTGAATATTTTGCGTATTTATTATGCAATAGCGAAGGTGAGTATCCTTACACTTGGATAACAAGTCCCAAGCGCTGCCACTGACTTTCACCCTCTGTCACACTAGAGAACCGGCACCCGCGAATCCATGGAATTCTAAATGATTTACAAATAATTTATAGTTATTAACTTTCAACGACTTCTTTAATTGCCATTTTACGTCATGAGTCAATGACATTATTATTCATACCAATACGACACTACTCTCCAATAAAATATCACACATCAAAAATAAACGGTTGTTGGTTTGTTGGTGGTTTTTTGCGTCTGTCTCGTTAAATAAACTAATAAATGACACGCGGACTGTTTTATAGTCATGAACAATATTGTATGTATCATATTTCAGCTGCTGATCAAGATTAGATACGTTTTTTAATGCATGAATGTTATGCAAATTGTGTAATTATAATTATCTATTTAAAGTGAATTTTTATCGTTATAAGTATTTTTACTGGTTTTGTCTATTATCTAGAATCTTTATTAAACACCTACACACCTTAAATTATTTAAAAAAAAAACAAACAAATCTAAATTGTTGTAAAGCTTCAGTGAAAAATAATTTCTTAATTATCATCAAGCGATAAATTTAGCCAATGAATGTCCGTGTGAAGCATCTTCTTAATTGCCATCTAAATGAGCATTTCGTTGGCTGAAAATGCATTCACACAAAACACAAACCGTTAACCGCTACATGTCATTTAATTTTGACAAAAAGGGCAGCAATAAACTAAACGCGGTTATAAAAATCACATAAACCACACACATAAAACTGTTCGCGAATGACTGATCTCCGCATGCCTCGCGAATTTGTAAAGCTAAGCCCCTGCTTAGCTTTACAAATTCGCGAGGCATGCATTTCAGTTTGAGCACCCCTGTGCTCAAACTTAAACTGCTGGTGATCTACCTCAATATTGGCAGACTACGATCGATCGACGATCAACGTCAATATTGTTAGACTACGATTGGTTGGCTCTTCCATCGACTCTAGGAGGCCGCAAGTACCTACCTATGTGTTATGCAGGATTGTTGTCTAAATGTGTGGTATTAGTTTTACCGCACAATATGAGTTTCTTCGTTAAGGTAAGTGTAGGTCTGCTGTAAAATATCAATGAAAAATCTCTTAATTATACAAACCTTCATCATCATCACCACCAGCCCTTTAACGCTGGGCACAGGCCTGGGCATAGAAAAGTCAATGGATGGAAGAATATAGGGAGAATGGACCATAACCCACCATGCTGGCCCAGTGAGGATTGGCGAGTTATAACGGCTGCAGATGCTCCCGAGACCATTGAAAAAACATGCCCTCCGAAGCACATAGGATCACGAGATAATTAATTTCATGGTCATCCATCCAATGCAAGCCTTAGCGAACATTGCTTAGTTTACGCAATCGCAGGCCGAGCGCGCTATGCCACTGCGCTAGCGGGCTCCTCTTCTATACTTACTTTACTAAAACAAAATCTCTCGAGACTCAAAAAGCATTCGCGATTTACCGTTTGGGCACCTCTGAGCTGAAGTATTTATAATCGAGTCTTCAAATTGCGTCATGGCGGACGATGCCGCCTCTGAACTATTGTATGATGGCCGTTAAACTGTGTAAAGGAAAACGTCCGTCGTAAACCTAGCCTTTGTAGCACCTTTTATTTGTGTCAAGCGCACTGGACTGCTTGCACTGGATGTTGTTCTTATGTTGATTCCGAAACTATTTCGAGACAAAGTGCGACTTAAGCGAGTCACACACAGCGAATATAATATAGATAAATATAAATAGCGTCTAATATTTACAGTGTGGTGACGGCAGAATAGAACACAATTGTCACCACCCCAAATCTCTCCCGTGGGTGTCGTACAATGCGACTAAGGATAAATCGGTGATGAGGAATGGGCAGCAGCAACTTTTGTGCCCGATAAATGGCAATAGGCTCGCCACCTATTACATGGGACCTAACATAATTGGCGGAACGTGGGTGCTAGTTCACCTCTGCCTACCCCCTTGGGGATATAGGCGTGATTTATGTATGTATGTGGTGACGACAGAGCAGAATACAGTGTCGCCGCTACCATCTCTCCCGTGGGTGTCGTACAAGGCGACTAAGGGTATAGACAGCGAAGAGTATATAATGGGCCTTTCTCTTATACCACTGATATCGATAAATATTGTCAAAAATACCAACCCAATAGCAGACCTCCTGCAGCGATCGTCTCTAACCAAAAACAATCATAATCAATCGAATTCAAAACCACTTTTCTCATATCGGCTCCCGACAAAAAGTAGGCAGACGCAAAAAACATCCAAAACGGTAGCTGAGCTTCGGCACAGGGCTTGGAATAAGCGTATTATGAAGCCACCCACCCCTCTCGCAGTATTTTTTGTGAAAAGAGGATTTCCGAATGTTGCTGTCACAAAAACGGTGACATTCGCCCACGCAAAGTTCGCAAGAAAATTTGCGACCTAGACGCTATTTTATTATCCATAATTATTGATGCTTTATCATCATCATCATCATCACCAGCCTTTTATTGTCGCCACTGCTGCAGTGAGAATGGGCCATAACCCACCACGCTGGCCCGGTGCGGATTGGCGGGTTTTAACGACTGCCCATGGATCCGGGACCAATGGCTCAATATGCCTTCCAAAGCACGGAGGAACTCGAGATAGTAAATTTTTAGTCAGCTATCTAATGACCGACCTTAGCGAATATTGCTTAGTTTACGCAATCTCATCCTTCTCTGAAACCAAGTAGAACCGAATACCCTAATGATTGAATTTGATTTCATTTTCGTATGTATAGTTCATCATTCATTTCAGCTGAGAGACGCCCAATGTTAGATATAGACCCCCTCCAAACCGATTGGTCCTCCGCTGGCCGCATCCAGCTGCAAATCGTTACAAAAATATATACGAGTATATAAATTAATAATCTCCTGTTATGGTATAGTATATGTCTCTGGTAGAATAATACATTCCACATTTTCATCATGGCCCTTGGAATAATTTGCGCAAAGAGCCATGACAAATTGCTTAAACCACGGCATAAGGAAAATTAATTACGAAAGATATTCGGATTTTGGGCTATATCATATTTTATTGCTTGCAAGCGGTTATTCTGGTTAGAGAATTATGACGCTTCCTATGTATGTTTTCCCCTATGTTTTTCATGAAGTAAATTGTATTTTTGTTTTGTTTCAGGTACGCAATAATTACGGCTATCAGGAGAGCATTCAACGTTACTTATCTTATCTAGATAGAGAATACTTTGAATAAAATGTAGGTATTAGATAAAATACGTTTTACTATAACAAGAATATCGTCAGCTATCCAATCTCAGTGTTATAAGGTAGACAACATGATTAATAGACAGAAATAATAATATAACCTACATCGGATGTAGTTCAGAGACAACAAATAAGGATATAAATCAAACATGTTATTGCAATCTCATCATTTTTGTAAGTAATGAAAATTAAACATTTCTGCGTCCTAAGTATAGATCATCTGTGAACTGTGTCAAACTTTTTTTAACCTTTTTAATCCATTTGACCATCCATAATACCACATTTGAGGAGAGGCGTTTATCGAACGGAGATTGTTTGAGAAGATAATTTTCTAATCTTTACTGTTCAAGGTTTCAGCCAGCTACCACCAACCCTCTTTGGGTATTGATGTTAGTAGTTTGGCCATCCACCATTCGGGTGCCCCTATGTGGCTATTGGTCTACACCGGGCAATCTCCCATAATCGACTTTTAGGACTCCCATGGGGTAAGTCGGGGCTGGCACATTCAATGTAATTTTATGGAATGAACCTTTTTATTTATAGAAGTACCAAAAATATGTATAAATTTTTCTTTACCCTCAACAGCTGCCTTTTGTAAGATTGTAAAACACTCAATGTAAAGCCTACCCTCGAACACCCTAATGTATCCAAGCACCGATAGCAGCCCTAAGTCGAGCGCTACGTGTGACAATTTGAACTCTATGTCCGAAGCGAAAAGAACTATCGACTCCCTAGTCGCACACAATGCTTTGTAGGGTTCCAACAAAGTGTCGATTAATCACTTTTCCCGTCTGAAGCCCGTTGGAAAAGCGGACAAAGGGTCCGGTGGCGCACACAGCTAATCGAAGCGTCTTTTTACAAGTCTGATTGTTTCTGTCAATGGCATATTTTTTAATCGATTCCGCGCTGTGGCTTTTGTGTGAGTGAAGGGTTGGCGGTGGCGCGAGTAAAAGAACCGGCTATGTGAGGTTGTTACTAAACATAAAAGATAAAGCTTAACACCTTTTTTTGTTATTTTTATTTCCCTTTTCAGGGAAAGCAAGGGCATCTAGCCCACACAGCCATGTTTTTAGTTTTATTTTTCTTGAATTATACATTAAAACATGGGCGTCTCGTTTAATGCATTTAATTTTAATGCACCTAGGGAATGCTTGGCGTGAAATGGCGACTGACGAGGTGGTGAAAACCACTTGCCAACGTCAAACGTGCATGTTGCTATTAGCCAAATTAAACCGTCAAGTTTCAATTAAAAAGTTCCCTGATACCCATTCAAGCACTTCTTCCCGAAGATTCCCCGCAAATGAAGTCGAAGCGGCAAATTGGTAGCTCACTAAGCAATTCAATTAAAAAGTTGGCAGCAAGTTTTTTCTTGGGACAAACTTTCTGTTTGGCGCGCTGGCTCTGATACACAGAGTAAAAACGCGGGCGCCATTTTAAATGCTCAAATATTTGACGTAAACGAAAATGTTGTTGCGATTACAATCCCGTAAAACATAGGTACAACAAAAGAAGCAAAGTTAAATCTTCCATGCTGGCCGAAGTCAAGTCAAGCCGATGCTGCTGGCTGCATCTGCAGTCGTTGTGCCCACCAATCCGAAATGGTGTCTGGTGGCAGATTCCTCTTATATTCTTCAATACATAGGGAAGAACTCCATAAGTAGACATTTAGTGGCGAGCGCCAGTGATGATGACATTCTCAATAAAGAGGAATAATTAACATATTCAATACAACTAGCATCACTGATTTCATGAACATGTACCGTAACGTGTGCTTTTCACTGTACATAGTATTGATTAACCAAGTAGCGATAATTTATTGATAGCCGTCGAAAGTAAAGTAAATGTCAGGTCTGTTTGCTATCCTAATTTTAGCAAGATACCAGGTATTGGACGCATACCTATCCCAGACTGAAATTATACCCAAAGAGGGTTAGTGTCAGACAGGCGGCCGACTGTAAAACCTAAGCCAAGACTTTGAGCAGTACGGATTGGAATGTGTCATCCAATCACTTCTCCGTTCATCGGTCTCTCGACATGGTCCGTTCCGTCTCTTTTCTATACATTTATTCATCACTAGCACCTTTACGGTATGATGGATGCTATGAATCAAAAGGGAGTGGATGGCTTGATGACGTCTGACCGATATGAATGGAATAGCAAACTTACTGCACCGACCCCAGATAGACTGGGAACAGGGCAGGGAGCAGAAGAAGATATCCCAGACCGAAATTAGTGTCAACATTCTTAACGACCTGCCTTATAATGTCCCCACCGCAGGGGCACAGGTCTTCCCTAGGTATCGATTAATGATTGTAGAGAGAATAGGCCATAACCCACGCCCTCTTCCGTTTTTCTAGGCCATAACCCACCGCGCCTCGTACGGATTGGTGGGTACCTACCTACCGGAGACGTTAATTCCAGTGTTGCTTGGAAATATCCTAAGAAACTGTTGCTGTGATGATAATTCTGTATGCAATATGATGAGTAACGAACTGAGCATAATTGTTACAGGCGGCTTCACACTATCTCAAGAACATTAGTAAATAATCCGGTTCGAAGGCATCTAAGAACTTACTATGGACATTTTCAATCATATCATTGCATAATAGTATTGATGCTGTTATTGCATAATATTCATTAAATTCCATAAAGGCCGTGTGGTGATGGCAGAGCAGAATACAATTGTCACCACCCCCATATTTCCCGTGGGTGTCTTACAAGGCGACTAAGGGTAAAAGACAGCAATAAGTAATGGGCAGCAGCATTTCTCTCATACCACCTAGCAATATTAATTTGTACTGCGATTTATGTGCCCGATAAATGGCAATAGGCTCGCCACCTATTACATGGGACCTGACATAGTTGGCGAAACGCAGGTGCTAGTTCACCTCTGCCTACCCCTTCGGGGATATAGGCGTGATTTATGTATGTATGTATGGTCATTAAATTGTTTTTGTTTCATTAGATGGAAATGCACTATTACTGTAGCTGAAAATAGAAAATGTTTCCTTATCATTCTGAAGTGAGAGGCGCTGTATGCTGAATTACAGGTTTACCTAGATCGGCAATAGATGCTAAATTTTTAATGATGTTATTTACAGCATTAATATTCATGTTATTAGTACCCATGTGTAAATAATTTGTTAGTGTAAATAAATTATTGTTATTATTAATTTCGGACGTGTTCATAGGCTGGCGAATGGTGGCGAATGAATAAATGATCGACATTAAATTACTGCTTCCCCGTTTCCCCAAAGGGCTAGTCAGATTGGATATTCTAACTCCCAAAACGATTATAAGCTAGAGTAGTTTCTCAAACTCCAAGATTTCCATATTGTGATATATCTTGTGGTCATTGCACTCAGAGTCTAATGCTCTGATGTTATCAGTGATAACTGTGTGCACACTATCTTACTCGTAATAATAACATTTTTATCTAGTAATAAAGTAAAGAAAGACATTTGTTTAATCATATAAAGTTAGGAAATCCTTGAATCATTTTGTTGGTTCGATACTTATACCAGTAAAGTTAATCGCGGTATATGTGCTGCTGCCCATTCCTCTTTTATATTTTTTTAAGCCCGATGGGAAAGATAGGCGATGGTGACAATTTTATTTATGTTACCCAGAATGTCCATCTGTTTTATAGTTTATTTATCTACTTCGTTATGTAAATGTTGGTCACAAGTTGCCATGCGGTGACGACCTCAAATCACTCCTACAAGATTACTATTTAATCATTTGTGAGTCAAATGATGTTATTATTTAATTTATATAAATAAGAAAAATTATTACAAAGCAAAATAAGCCGGTTCTACATTGCGAGTGTAACCGTTGGCTTACAACGTGTTGGTTAGGCATGTACCCAGATTGCGGAGAACGCGGGTTGGATTCTCGCTTCTGTACGATATTTTTAGAAAATTTTCTGGCTTCTTTTTCTTTCCAAAGCAATGTTTTCATTTAGTAAGCCGTTACTGCTTTAAATGAGGGTATTTTATCATATTTGTTACCATAACATTGCTATTTAAATCCCATCGATATTAATTCAGTGCTTGCATTATGCATCAGTAAACTTTCCGTGGAATCTTGCACATCTTCCTGTTTAGTTTTCCGTTCTTCGAAAACCCTCTCGATGGCCCCTCGGAGCTTTTACATTATGTATTTTGCTGTATTGAATAACTTTGAAATTTGATATATTTCCTGGAAAGTCTGTTGTTTTTGGAAAAATCACTGCTTACCTTAAGTATAATGTAAGTGGTGACGTGATATGCGTTGTTTGTTTGTAATTGGTTTAAACCATTATGATCTCAAAGTAAATCTTCAAGCTTAAAATCAAATATTTCTCGATGAAGAGATTGAGAGTTAGTTAGTGAGAGAGGTTTGATTGCAGATAGAGTTAAATATAATTTAAGACTTGTATACAATATATCACAGCAGGACCTAACACGCCGATGGCAATTCTTCAAAATTAATCACTTAATATTTATTTTGTTTTCTTGAAAATGTCTTAGGCACCTCTTCTTTTCCTTATTTACTGCGTGACAAAATTACCTAAATCGATTCCGAAGCTGCTCCTTATCAAACTTCTTCTGTGGGTTTATGTTTATTAAGTAACATGTTCAGAGATAAACTTTTTTATCTTAGCCTAATTTGAGTTTTATCGAAACCTCTTTGCCCACAAAGACAAACACGGTATCATCTTTGTAGACAAAGGCAACCACTTCTTTCACAAATAATTTGGACGTAACATACCCGAATACTTTTAATAAAGACAGATATACTTACTGTGTTTCTAATTCGAGAGTTTTATGTAGAATTTGCCCAGTAGTTAGTTTAGCTGGGCCTTTTCCGCACCTGGCCTCCTGCCCGGCTAGCATGACCACCCAAACACTATATGATATAGCCTTTATCGCGTTGAACTTACAAAAAACATCGGATATTTGACAGTTCTTTGAATGGCTATAATATATCTTTAAGATAATTATGGCCACCTTGGTCGAATGCTCAGATTGCTGGGCAAGAGGTCCCGAGTTCAAATCCTGGTTGGGGCAAACTTTGTGATGACCACAAATGTTTTGTTTCCGAGTCATGGTTGTGTATATGTTTATGTGATATATTTTCAAGATTTATACAGATAATTATAATATATTAAAAATATGTCCGTCATCTAGTATCCATAACACAAGTGCTTAGGCTACTTACTTTGGGCTAGATGATAGGTGTGTAAAATAATACGTTAATTATAATACGTTATTAATAATACGTTATTATAATACGTTACGCACCGATGTGTGAATACTTTCGCGATGCACTCTCACTTTCCGGAATGGCTAGCTAATTTTTTAATCGATTAACGCGTGTCAGTGTCACCCGCCGCCGCACTGCTGTCACGAATCGGCATCGTCTTTTTGTGAGCGTTAAATGGCTCTGATCACGCGAGTATTCGAGCAGTCGCTTCGAGAATTGTAAACATTGCTTGCACTGCGAGCTGCGAGTTCAATGCGTTCGTGAAGAACTGTTGAAGCGCATCGTGAAACGCTAAGTGTGTCTCGAACGCGAAGTAAACGATTTTCGTATTTCCCTGACGATGCCGCTCAACCGTTTGACAGCTTAGTGTTGGATTTTTAAATTTTTAATACTATGTAGTTGATCACTACACATTTTATTATATCAAGTAAGTGGTAAAAACCGTACAGTAATTTCTTGGGTAATTTTTGAGTCATGCCCCCTGTACCACCAACTCTCTTTGGGTATGCTGTTATTGGTGGTTTGTCCTCCACCATTCGGGTGCCCTAAGGTGCCGGGCAATCTTCCTTAGTCGACGTCTACGACACCCATGGGATGAATCGGGGCTGGCACATTCTATACTTCATCATCGCAGGTGCTAATAAATGATAATGATTCCGGTGTGATGGATATATCAAAAGGGAGTTTACGGCTTGATGACGTCTGACGGTTATGAATGCAAGAGAAGAAACATACTGCGCCGACCCCAGATAGACTGGGAGGGCAGAGAGAAGAAGAAGATAGTTGAAAATGCAACATCGAAATATTATTTTGGAAGAATGGAATTTATATTACATCAAAAATAATACAAATCTCCACAGAAAGTATCACAGTGCACGCCGTCCGTGCAAAAACTTGGATGCTAGTTGGACTTGTTAATGAGACAGGTTCATTTTCATAAAACCAATCCTAGAATACAACGATGCGATGAGTCTTGTCCATTTTCATGTCAAGAGCAACTTTGTAGCTGCATGCGTCTTAGGGTATGTGCACACTGGACATTATGTTGTTGTATTTAGCGCTTATGCTGTTTTAGTTGATAGGTGTGAGTGTAAGAAAATATCTATATTGTTATTACTTTTCCAGTAGTCTTTGTCCAAGGTAGCTTGACAAGATAAATTGGTGGCACTGTACCTTTATAATTAACAGAGCATGTTAATACTATTATTTTAAATGCAACGTCAAAAGTGTTAAGCAATGTAACACTTTTTACGTTGCATTTAAAATAATAGTATTAACATGCTCAGTTAATTATAAAGGTACAGTGCCACCAATTTATCTTGTCAAGTGGAGAAAATTAGAACTACAATTTACCCATACATTTTGACAATTATAAGACAATCTTTCTTTACTACTAGTGCCACCACCAAATGTCTAGATATGTTGGTGGCACTGTATTGTAATTAGTAGCTAAATGGGCAATTGATACCGTGACAGTGAGACCTGTCAATATGGTTGTAGACTGGAAAATGGGAGGGTTAGAAATTATTTATATAATTGTTATTAATAAAAAACTATTACGTAAAATAGAAAACAAAACGAAGAAATAAATTCCCAATCCTGCTGAAATTGATATTGATTGTACTTAAAATTATTTTGCATAAAAAGGCTTAAATAGGTAGTTAAATTGCTACCAAAAATGGTTTGCCCTGGAATAAGTATATTTTAAAATATAGGTTTTTTTTTATTAATTTAAAATAACGAAGTTTCTTTTATTAACACAACAGTCGTGTTTCATAAGCAATGTTTTGACCTAAATATATAAATTCCCTTTGCTTATACCCTAAGGAATACCCTTTTTTATACCCTAAGGAAGGATCCGAAAACGTGCTTAAATGGTGGTAACAAATAAATGTAAACACAATTAAGAATGTTCACCAGCATGCACAGAGCCTTATGTTGTCATGTTAAGTGTAAACGCGTGAAGTCATGCTGCTTTTTTACGTTCATTATTATACCACCAATCGATTATATTCAACTAAGTTAAACAATAATTAATTATGTAAATAGAATTTCGTGATCGCTTCTCACTGGGCGTTTTAACGTGAGTCCATTGCATGCAGAACAGTGACAACGGTGGATAATAAATATTAATACACCGCCAAAAGACAATGATACACTTATTTATTTTATTGGATGTAACAGATTGACAGAAATAACGCACACCCTGACTGAATACTACCCATGCTAACATAATCATATGAATAGCTACTATGACGTTATTAAAAACTCGAAATTTGTTAATTTTTTTCTTCCCCCGTAAAAAATTGTTCTGTCAGTAAGGCAACAAGTAGGAAAAATTCGAAAATACATACATACATACATAAATCACGCCCATATCCCCGAAGGGGTAGGCAGAGGTGAACTAGCACCCGCGTTTCGCCAATTATGTTAAGTCTCATGTAATAGGTGGCGAGCCTAATGCCATTTATCAGGCACAAAAGTCACGTACAAAGTACATTGCCAGGACGGTGGTATAAGAGGAACGCTGCTGCCCATTCCTCATCACTATCCTTAGTCGCCTTGTACGACACCCGCGGGAGAGTTTGGGGTGGTGACAGTTGTATTCTACTCTGCCGTTACCACACGGCCACCACACGGCCAATTCGAAAATAAATTGAACAATTTTGAATTTTTAATATCACTATAGTTTGTGTTCAGTCAGGGTGTGCGTTATTTCTGTTACGGTATGTATATAATGCCATCTATGTATTGAAAATTAATAAGGTAAAAGATCCGCCTAAAAAGTAACGGATACGACTACGGTTCTTTCTTCTCCCTCGGATATTCGCGGATACGGATATGGACATCCGGCACATCGCTAGTATCTACTCCACTCAACAATTGAATTAAATTCAAAATTAACATAATTGATCATATTGAATGAAGCGTTTGAATGTAAACCTTCCACAATGACCTTAAAGCAGTTCTTTGGGTGATGTAATGAAATGATACTTTCGGTGAATCGATATCATTTTCTTTTCATTAGTCGGCCTATGACGACTTGGTCTTTGGTGAAGGCTTGGACGAATGCTCAGATCGCTGGACATTCGCCAAGAGGTCCCGCGTTCGAATCCAGCTAGGGGAAAATTTTGTGTTGAACACAAATATTTGAAATATGTAGTATATTTTGAACATTTATGTACATAATTATTATAATAAAAATATGTCCGTCGTCTATTATCCTTAACAAAAGACTACTTACTTTGGGCTAGATAAATTAAAGTGTAAGTGTATGACTGCCGCACTCAGAGACGTCAAATAACTTTAACGAGTATTTAATGTCAAAAGTTTTCATTCAAATCTTAGCCCATTGACCCGGCAAGAATAGCGACTAGTTTTGAATTGTCATTTTTTGACGTTAAGTACTCATTAACGTTATTTGACGTCTCCGAGGCGGCAGTGAGTGTTTGTGAGTGTAAAAATATTAATAATTCCTATTACGATTTCATGGATCCTAATATTAGGTACCAATACCTATAGGCTCCGAGTCGAGTCATTAAACCCGAAAATCAGTTCAGACGTAACGCAGCTAATCAAAATCTAATTACCTATGTATTTGCGGTGGAATAATTAATCTGTTCCGGATGAACAACTTCGTATTCAATTACAAAGTTATTAGGCATGATATCCTGCTAAGGTCAGGCCGGATAAAATTTTAATAATTAACCGAGTTGCGAGCTGACTAACCAACAATAAATTTATTTTATTACCAAAAAAGTTATTTTATACTAACGCTAAGCTATAGGTATACTATACTAACGCTAAGCTAAGCTACACAAGTAATGAAATTTACATTTTGGCAAAATTATTATTTCAAAGGATCATCAATATTAATTACATTTTGATGATCCTTTGAAATATAGCTACATTACTTTGTATTTTACCCCAATAATTGTTTACCCAATCAATCGGCTCCATTTTAAACATAAAGGTACACGGAAGTCGTTTTGCGCTCGTAAGGTTAACATTTTTAATCATTAGATAGATTTATAAATCCATATTGTGTAATGGGTAATGGTTTCTTCTTTGCTGGCCTGGGAGCGAACAAATAACGTAGAATAGGCCAGCCCCGACTCATCCCATGGGTGTCGTAAAAGTCGACTAAGGGAGATTGCCCGGTGTAGACCAATAAGCACCCTGGGGCACCAGAATGGTGGAGGGCAAACCACCAACAACAGCATACCCAAAGAGGGTTGGTGTCAGGCAGGCGGCCGGCTGTAAAACCTAAGCCAAAATCTTGAGCAGTATGGATTGGAATGTTGTCATTCCAATCACTCTCTCCGTTCATCAGTCTCTCGACATGTTCCGTTCCGTCTCTTTTATATACATTCATTTATCACTAGCACCTCTACGGCGTGATGGATGATATAAATCAAAAGGGAGTGGATGGCTTGATGACGTCT
Source organism: Cataclysta lemnata (assembly GCA_963931975.1). Lineage (NCBI taxonomy): Eukaryota > Metazoa > Arthropoda > Insecta > Lepidoptera > Crambidae > Cataclysta > Cataclysta lemnata. Next base: position 3,020,926 of record OZ008340.1, on the reverse strand, counting down.
GACCGATATGAATGGAAGAGGAAACATACTGCGCCGACCCCAAATAGACTGGGAACAGGGCAGGGAGAAGATTGTCTAATGGATAATGGCCAACTGTTTTAATTCCTAAATAAATGATACCTTCATCTGCAATTGTATTACGCTAATCAATTCAAAATATACTGTGATGTATTTAATAAGGTATTAGAAAGGTGGCTCCTATTTTGACCATGTAATTATTTAGCGGACAAATAAATTTTATTCCAAGTCTGAGAATGTTACCCATAGTTTATTTAATACGTCCCTTTATTATCTCCAAATTCAAATTGCCCGTAAATAAATAAGGAACCTCATTTATCCACCGTCCTTTATTAGATAAAAAGGCGATGATTGTTTAAAAGGTAATCTTATTAAATACTGTGTACATGGAGTTAATTAAAAAGAAAAATGGCAGCAATATCTCTGTAATCTACTACTACGTGGTAAGCTTGTTTCGTTGAGAATAGAACATTATTATTTTGGTCTTTATTTTATGGACGTTCAAGTTTATTTAGAGTTTTGATAGATGTGCTGTGGTTTGGTTGATGTGCTGTACAATTATTATGAAGAAATGACATTCGTTTAGGACTAATTTGTTAATTCTCGAATAACAGTTCAGTCGGAAAAATATTTACTTTTACTTTTAGTTGCGACAGGGGACGGATGAAATCGGAACAAGGCTGGAAAAAGAAGAATGTGGATATTATTACACCTCTGCTTTCTTGTCTCTCAATCCTTCGGGGATAATCGGGCATGATTTATGTTTGTACGAAGTTTCAGTGCCTGAAGGGATGGTAAGCTGCAACGTAGCTTTTGCTATATCAATACAAGGAACAGAAATCAATTTCAATATTGAATCCGAGTTTTAAGGGTGTGGGGTGGGTTGTGTTGTTTCGAGTTAGGGCCGGTGCACTTATGGAGAGGCGTAGCGCAGAGAATGTCCAAGACTCGGAGATAGGTACAGGTTGTGAGCAAGCGTGCGCGCAACTTTTTGGTTAAAATTTAGTTTGTGCCTTAGCGTGTTTGCATTAAAGTGTACAATTTTGTAGAAAAATTAGCGTTCATTCCGTTTCGCCGCAGTAGCCAAAGATTATGTGTTGTTCATTCATTTTAAATCTTATTTCCACGTAATCAAAGACGACGGTAATGTTTTGGCTGTGAAAAATGCTCTGGGCTGCGCTTCGCCATATGTGCTCCGGCACTTACCTAAGGCTCAATTTCCGGAGGAATTGCAATTCTCCGGAAGACGCGCGACTTCTTGGTTAATATCTAGTTTGTGCCTTATCGCGTTTGCATAAAACTCATTATGCTGTGTACAATTTTGTTAAAAAAGTTCGCTTCCATTCCGTTCCGCCGCAGTGTAAATTGATCCTAATGGTGAGCTAGAATCGTAGTAACCCATTGTCACAGCGTTCGCAGTACTTCTGCGCTGGCTCGATACGGGAGTGAATGATATCTCGGGGGACTGGCGCGAATTACTGTTCTTATTGTTCGGCAACTCAGCGAGGACAATTTCCTCTAAGAAATACGGAGCTCTTTCCAGTCTAGATATCTAAACTTTCTAACTGACTCCGATATCGACAGCGACATATATTGATACATGATTGGAACTTCCCATGGTGATTTGTTCTAGTTTTAGCGAGCTTGACAAAGGTTAAAATTTATTTTAGAAAAGTACCCTCATTCATTCATCTACTATAGGCCAAGAGGGGGACCTCATGGCCTTGAACCCGGGAGGGTTCAAATCGTGGTATGGACACAGATGTTTGTTCTTGAGTAACGGTTGTTTAAGTAATCATTATCACAATACCTTTAAAGTCCCCACTGCTGTGCCAAGGGCCTTTCCTAGGGATAAAAGAATACTTATAGGGAGATTGGGCCATAAGTCCATAACCCACCACGCTGACCCAGTGCGATTTGGTGGGTACTGCAGATGCAGCCGGGACCAACGGCTTAAAGTGCCTTCTGAAGCACGGAGGAGCTTGAGATAATACATTTTTGATCCCCATTTAATGACAATGGCTTCGAGTTTAAGTAATATATTATCAATAATTTATATTCAGTTGTTATGCATATTCAAATGTGTACATCATCTAGTATTCAAAACACAAGTGATTATGCTACTTACTTTGGGCTGAATGAAAGGTGTGAGTGTAAGAAATATTATTATTATCTTTACAACTATTGACTTTGATGATGTGGTAATGTTTTTTATTAATACAATTATTAAAACTCAATTTGGCGCAGCAGCGGTTCTTTGTGATGCATTACACGTGCATCCCGTGGCAATACCGAAAAGGATGTGGTTCGGACGTGACTGGAATAAAGTCCGAAATTTAATTGTGGTTTTAATTGACAAAATATTGAGTTGAAAATTGTATGGCGAATAGTGGATTTATGTCGTATTTATATTTATGTCGGAAACATTTAAAAACATTGTTATCGTCCTTATAATAATAACATGAATGGCCAAAGAGTCCTTTCCGTCTCATTGATTCATCACTAGCACCTTTCCGGTGTGATTATATGAATCAAAAGGAAGTGGATGGCTATATGACATCAGATTCATAAACAAAATGGAATAGGAAACATATTGCGCCGACCCCAGATAAACTGGGAACAATGCAGGAAGAAAGACTTTGAAACAAAAATTTGGATTATTTGGTTACTCATACAAAATTAGGATTTTATTAATTCTGCTTTGATAGCACTAGGCCTAATTATAATATTCTACATACATACATACATTATATTATACATAATATTTTCCCGATATTTTCCGTAACTACCTATTAATCCATTTTTAAGTTCTATGTTTGTTAAATTGTCCAGCCAGGACATCAAATCACATTGACTAGCTTTGATCCTGACAAATTCATTTTGGAGATTCTCTTCCGGAAACGTTAGAATTAATGGATTTTAATTCAAGATGTTATAAAGCGGGCTCATCAAGGAGGACCCACTGATGAGAAATGACAGACTCAGAACCTTCTCGGAGCGGAATAGTGTCGAAACGGGTACTAATGGTGCTTCTTCACGGCGCAAGCAGCTGGAGCAAGTAAAGGCGCGGGCTATTTGCGCAAGTAGCATGCTCAAGTTACTTGATTAGTGCATAAACAAAGGCGCGGGGTATTCGAGCCAGTTCTTGCGCGAGTTACTTGGTCAAGCTACACGTGCACGCTGCCCGCGCGAATACTTTATGTATGGTCTTATTCGTTTCAGCTGTCAGCATAGTAACCCGCACGATTTGATGTGCACGCAGGGGGCTTAGCCAAAAGTGGCTTTTCTATTGGCGAACGCATAGAATACAAAAGTATGAAACTGACGGTTTGGTTTGTCTGCAATACGTCATCGAATAGATTGGCCACGTGCTAGCCACGTGGCCAATCTATGGCCACAGGCTACTTACGCATGTTACTTGAGCAGCTACATCCTCGGGTCGCTTGACTCGATGGAATCGTTTACACGATGCACATAACCCGCGCAAGTGCTTCAACATGCGCAAGCTACATGCACCGTGTAGAAGTGCCATTAGTAAAAGTTTATTGCAGGAAATACGGGCGACGACGCTTCATTTTCTTTCGTTCGGCTCCTTCGTGCCGTCTCGAATGAGTTTCCAGGCGTCAATAGATTGCACTTGTGTCGAGTGTTTGACGACTTCTTTCTGATTGTCTCTTTAATCAAGCGGTAATTGCTTTACATAGACGGCTCGTAATTCTTTATTCTTCCAATAGAGGACGTTATCTCTGTTCGATTTCTTGGGGGTGACGTTGATATAGGTACACACATCAACTGTACAGGATATTTTGTTGACCTTACTTTAATGTTGTATTAGCGATCATTCTAAAAATACTGATGATTTCTATGCAATTTATTCAATGTTACGACTGATGACCATAATTAAGTAGATAATAGCCCATGTAAAGATAAAATAATGAGCTATATGTATATACTGCTGCAAAAATATTACCCAGTTATGAATTTTCCAGCCATATACTGCATTAAAAGTATTTTGTATTGCCGAGATACAGCCGGCAATATCGTAGCCACATATTTCATCAAAAGTATACCCCATCTGGGGACCTCTTAAGTCTTTGAAAAACTGCGAAGAATATGTCTGTATTATAAAAATGGAGGCTGATAGAACATAAGTAGGTGTACATAAAACATCCTTAGATATCGTTGAGGAGTGAATACATATAGGCATAGGTAATTATTATAGATGTAGGTGGCGACTATAATCATCAGAGGGCTAGTAAAGTTTGCCGCTATCTGGCTTCCAAACTTACTTGCTTGGTGATATATACTTTTTACATAGCTAACAGTTCATGTTTTCTTTGATATATGCTGTCACATCAGCGTGACATATTTGATTTGATTATTAGAAGAGCAACTAATAAAATGTGTATTACGATTAATTCCTAGTATTTATTTTTGTACGACGGAACAGACTGAACATCGCACCTGTATAACCCGGATGCAGAGGGTCACTCCTGTAGGCTTAGCACGGGCACGCGGACAAGTCTCTCTCTACCACTTGACAGGTGACAAAACCTGTATCTCCACGGGAGTTAGCACGGCGTCAATGGAGAGAATTGTTTTTTCACTTTTTGACATAATATTGGGACTGTTTCTCTATTTCCTTAGCATGGCGTCACTATTATGGAAAACATATTTCCACTTTTGACATTTTAAGAAGAGCAATTTGTCTCCGAGCTATTGAGGTGGTGACAAAGATAGGTCTACGTGATTTCTAGTGATTTATTCGATATTCCCGATTATTCCTATTTAATTTTTGCATATAATAAATAAGTGTCAGTTAACTAAAATATCCAGGGGTTATTTTAATACTAGTAGTACTATTTGCAGGAGCTCGCTAGCTCGCTCCTGCAAATTAAAATATGATTAGATGTATATAAAACAAATTAACATAGATATCGTATTTAGAAACACTAATATAAAGTTTATTTTATTTTATATTTTGCTGCTGCTCCGGATGCACAGCCGATTTTCTGTGCCTTTTTTGAAAGTCCTCATTTTTGTTTTATTAAATTAATATTGTAGCAGTGATGTTGACTGTTAAAACATGGTGTAGTTTTGTGCAATAAGTGTTTACGGCGATAAACAATATAAAGATAGTGAAACAAAAGTGCATTTGTCGAGAAAGGCGATGAGCATTTTCGTGGTCGATCTACCTCGTCGGTCAGGCTGTTTTAGTGTAAATTTGCCGCCAAACTCTCCCAAAATGCATAAAACGTGATACATCCGCGTTTTATTGCGATTAAAACTGAAGCAAGTAGACTACATCAGAAGAGCTTTGCTATCCCTACTAATAAGGAGAATTAAAAAGTAACAAATCTTGTAAAAAACTTGTAGAGTGTGCGGCAGATAAGTCTGCGCGCGATGGGTGGCTCTGTTCGCTAACATTGACAGTCCTAGACAAACAAAATAGCAGACGAATTTTTAATTTCAATTTTGACCACGCGCAGACATATCTGGCGGGATTTTCCGTAATTATTTAAGTTTGTTTTTTCCTCGCAATTGTGTTGAGAAACGTCGTATGCATTAATCCAACTTAGCATTCTTACGTATACGTATCATAATGTACTATTATCAATATTCCAAGTCAAATAGAAAATCAACAAAATACAACAAAGTTCAATTATCAACTGTCAACATGTCAATGTCAATATATGTTCTGACTTCTCATTATCCTAACAATGTCAAAAGTTAAAAGATTCGAATAAAATAGTCCAGTTGCTATGTATTTTTATTTTGGTTAGCTTATACATCGTAGCTCTATTGGTAAAGATCGGGTTCAGTCATTCACTCTATTATTGGCTTAGATTGGCGGCACTTTCGGGAGAACTTTATCACTGGGGATAAACTAGTCTCTCCATTTTACCATGCTAGCTCTAGAAGAAGAAAAGGAGGGATTGAGAAAAAATTGTCTACTCCCCGGGTATCAATACCTCCGCGTCCCGTGCTAGGCCCGCTGGAGTGTATGTGGGAAGGGGTTGTTAAGTGAAACAACTTCGTACCACCAAAAAAGCATACATTATAAATTTGTATGAAGCCTCTTATGGTTTAAACATAAACTTTAACACCGCCTGCTAGGATACAACTGTTCAACGCCATCTAGTGGTGAAGCGGAAAACTACGTTGTGCCGCTTCTGCGTGCTTTGTGCTTTGTTTTATACAGCGCCGTCTTTTCGGTGAAAATTTTTCTTGCGGTTTCTTGTGATATCCAAAAACATCACTGAAATTGACTTCGTTTGTAAATTTACACGTGGAGCTTCAAAATAACACAAACCTGACCCAGTCCTAGTGATAAGGGAAAAATTATCTACATACATACATACATAAATCACGCCTATATCACCGAAGGGGTAAGCAGAGGTGAACTAGCACCCACGTTTCGCCAATTATGCTAGGTCCCATGTAATAGGTGGCGAGCCTATTGCCATATATCGGGCACAAAAGCCGCAGTATATTGCTATTACGAGGTGGTATTAGAGGAACGCTGCTGCCCATTTGCTGCAAATTATCTAAACGGAATCAAATCGGTTCCCGTTAGTATTTAGATTTCTTGGCTATGCTCTTGCACGTGGCGAAGTGTAGGTAAGTGTGTTACATATATACCTACATAAATCAAGCTTATTTTCTACTATATATCCCCAAAGATGTAGGCTGAGGTACGGACGTACTGCGATTTAGAACAATGCGTGATTTATTTTCAAAGCCATCTCTGAATTTCACATTACTCTTATACTCTTTTGTACTTACACATTTATTAATAAATCACCCCTAATTATCCCCGAAGGAGTAGGCGTGAGGTGTGAATTTACACCCACCGGAAACTTGCAGTAAATTGCTAGAGAATGCACCAGGAAGGCTACTGCCTATTCCTCTTACTCCGAATACAGGAACGCTCCATAAATTTTAAGCACTGCTTAAAAAGTTAAGTGGATTATTTGCCCTGTCATAATTTGTATGGAAAAACGTAAATTTTGACAACACTCAAATGGTAAGCAGCACTCAAACTTTGAGTAGGATTACTGAAATTCTACGGGGGTGAGTCGCCTTGTGCGACATCCACGAGAGAGGTAGGGGTGGTGACAATTGTATTTTTCCCTACCGTCACCACATGGCTTTCCTGTCAATGTCATGTAGGTACTTCTTTATTTAGATCATAATTGTTTTGACATAATTATTAACTACTATCACTCTCACTTTACTAACACTAATAAGAGAGTTCTATGTAGTAAAATGCCAAGTCCACTAAATATTTAGGTGCATTCTTCGGACGGCACTCCTGGCATAGAGCGGGCGGGCCGCGGGTAATTTAATTAAAAACTTTGATATTTTTCTGGAAGTTTCCCCGGGTAGACACCGCCGGCCACACGAGGGTAGCTCCCAGGTTTCGGCACGGAGCTTAAATGTGGGTAATTGGAAAAAAATATACTTTAAAACAAACTTATTTAATTTTCGCGGCGGTAATTTAACAATTTAGCGAAGCGAAGTAATTGGGACAGCTGGTGTTGTTACGTAATTTTTTAGTTTGTTTTCTTTTTTTTTTCAATTATAAATTGCAAACAGGTTCAAATTGATCCTGAATCGGGCTTAGAAGGGATTGTGATCGAAATGAATTTCGCTTAGGTTGTTAATTTCATTGTCATTAATATGTGAGCAAAACCAATTTATTTTTAAGTACAGTTTGGCCGCTGAGAGAATGCGTTTTTGACAGGTGATGTCAGCTCCTTAAGTCCGTCGAGTAAGGTACACTTTTTTAAGACCACAATCGATATTAAACTCTATTATGTCGACATAAAAGCTGACAAAATCGTTAATCTTTGTTCAAAAACTTTTTTCTTAAAAAATTGCATTCTATATGCTGTACTGTACTGATTTGAAACATAAAAGAGTGATAGGTCAGATAAAACTTCATTGTTATTTTAAATTGGTTATTGTTTTTAAAAATACCTGACGTATTTTTTGATCACAATTAATGTGATCCGATTCAACCATTAAATCTCAGGGATTCGCGCAGTTTTGATATTTCTGGGCCACCAAATTAAATTAAACCCTTAAATGCTTCTGTTGTGAATTACAAGTTCAAACTTCAAAATGAGGTTGTACATTATCTTCGCCAGATATCCTAACTCGTAAAATAAGATTCATACTGGTCCGAAAAGCAGTACGTACTTAAAAGAATTATCTCTCCGAAGATAACTACAGTAGCAGATAGAGGATCTCGATTAAGATTTTTTAAACATTAGGTGTATTAAAAATGTTACAAAGAAAATTACGTCAGTAAAACTTCGAAAAATAAATAATTTTTCGTAAAATTTTCTGTATTTATTTTCTTTAAGCACGTTGAAAAGTTGGTGCATAAAATATATAGCTGTGGAACATAAAACCTTCTTTTTCAAAGTGAAAAAAAAAGGAGTTTAAGGATATAAAGCATATTCAAATATGTAATGCAAAAAATTTGCTGCGACCAAAGTTAAAATCTTACTGCGCGGCAAGTCTGAAATATTCAAAAGCGTATAAGCGATATACAGCCGACAGGCAAGTTCCCTGACTAAGTTTAAGCACGGCATGTTGAGTAATACTTGGGAAATGGAAAAGTCCTTTAAAATTCGCGTCGATGTGCTCCGAAAGCTGTGACAGATACATTTGAGACCGAGACAGCAATGCACACGAGTATACCATTATATCTATCACCATTATATCGTGAATGCCGTGTGGTGACGGCAGAGTAGAATACAACTGTCACCACCCCAAATCTCTCCCGTGGGTGTCGTACAAGGCGAATAAGGATAAATCAGTGACAAGGAATGAGCAGCAGCGTTCCTCTTATACCACCCAGCAATGTACTGCGACTTTTGTGCCCGATAAATGGCAATAGGCTCGCCACCTATTACATATAGTTCACCTCTGCCTACCCCTTCGGGGATATAGGCGTGATTTATGTATGTATGTATTATATCGTGAGACTACGTCTCTACCTTCAAGACTGACTTCTTGACTTTGACTTAATAGGTACGCCCCATTTTATTATTAGGTAGGGTAGGTACTCATTTATAAAAAATATTGCAATAACAATGGTATCCAATATCAGGAATATATGGTATTCAATATAAAATCGCGAGCTCGCTAGCGCAGTGGCATAGCGCGCTTGGCCTGCGATTGCGTAAACTAAGCAATGTTCGCAAGGCCTGTCATTGGATGGATGACCAAAAATGAACTATCTCGAGTTCCTCCGTGCTTCGGAAGGCACGTTAAGCCGGTGGTCCCGGCTGCACCCGCAGTCGTTAATACCCACCAACCCGCACTGGGCCAGCGTGGTGAGTTATGGCCCAACCTCCCTATATTCTTCCGTATCCAATATCAGGATCCGAACTCAAGGTGTTCGATATCAAAAAAACTAAATATTTGAAGGTGAAATGATTACGTAAAACGCAACCGAAAAGTTCGATTGATAAGGAATAATTGAAATGTTTCGATTAATAGCTTCTGCGCTAATTGCGTAATCCTCCGGCTCCTTGCCGATTAGTGAGCAGTCGAACTCGGGAGCTCTTATCGCTATTAATAATTCACGATCGCTCCTTTCGAATGCTAATCCAATTTGATTCGTTCGAGATGGAAAAATTGGACTGAGATCAATTTCCCGAGCTTGAACTTTTATTGTGTTGGATTTACAGCGTTTTCATCGATCAATTATGAAGAAACAGTGGGTACAAGATTTTTTTTAATAAATTATAGAGATTCGAACAGATCACTTTGATATTGGTAGGTATTTACATAAATCAATTACCCAAAGAGCCAGATGTGTGCGTGTCTCTACTTATTACTCGTTATTGTTATAAAATGATCATCTAAATTAATAGATCCTTCGATAGATAATTAGGTGTAATAGAAAGTCTTCGTTGAAACTACTTTTGCCAATCGGTCAAAAGTGGTTTTGATTGGCGCTTTGCCCCAAGACCACTTGAAAAATGCCTTAAAAACTGTAGTTATTTGCACAAATATCATGTGTCTGTTCTTTTATTAAAAAGGCTAATGCTTCATTAATACACGTTTGAATATCTTCGATTTTGTTCGAATCTGGTTACATCGACAGTGCTATCTCTGTTGATAGGAGGAACTGGCTTCAATTGGCGGAAAAAGTAGGCTTGCCGACATAGCCAGGCAATTTGGTGTCAAAGACGTGTATTAAAAAGCTGCCTTCCTCTCTTGGAATAAGGTTCAATATCACCGGGAGGGTCGCTTAGGAACCGGGCTAGCTGCCAAGCGTGTGGCGCACATTGTCCTACGATTTTCTTAGCTGCAAGGCTGCGAATGCTTTCTGATTTGCCTTTTTGCGACGGCACGAATGGTGCAGATTTTACGTATGGCCACTGCTAGACGGCCTCTGTGAAACTCGACGTCGTCGTCGTGATCAAATTAAATCGCTTATTTTAAAAAATAATGGCACAACTCAAAAATTACTTCAAACAATGTGCATATTCAAAATGAATGGCAGTGAGACTCATTTTTTGCAAGAAAATAGCTTTTGTTTTTTAAATGCTACATTGGGAGCTCTTGGCTTTCATCTCACGTGATGAAGTGACGATAAGGGCCGCAGATGGAATTGTGCTTCACCTGGAACCCTCAAACACAGAGGGGCTGGCTATTAATCATCGCTGTATGAACTCTTATTCGCGTTCAATTGATGATAATTGTATTCTGCTCTTCCGCCACCACGCAGTTACTACGTTTGCAACTGTTTAAAAGCCATTGCAGTGCTACGTGGTGACGGCAGAGCAAATTTTTTTACCAACTCCAACTGTGTCTCCTTGCAATTTCCATCACACGAAGTCGAGTCATGTGTGTCCGTGTGTTTTTGTGTGTGTGTGAGAGAGAAAGAGAAAAAGAGAAAAGCAGGGAGGGAGAGGGAAGATAATTGTTATATATGTGGGTACTTAGACATAAGTGCGGGCTCGCAGCCGCCGACGGCCCGCGCGCATAATTGTAAATCAAACGAACTTACCTGAAGTGAAGTTCGATTATAATTATATGAGCAGCTTCATTCGACGCGATTTAAGCTTACATGTTGTAGTGGCGCCCCCAAGCGTCACCCTTGCACGGATTTTTAAAGATATTTTTATTTTTTACTATGGCAATATTAAAAAAGATAAATAAACGTTACTACTCGACCAGTCCGGCCGTTACGCTTCCTCATTATAGTTTATAGCCCGAACCTACCTACTATTCTGTAATTTTGTATTTTATATTTGTCTGGATTTGGGTTGGGATGGACATCTTTACAGATGTTGGGAGGGATCTTATAAATCGCGTCGAATGAAGCTGCTCATATAATTATAATCGAACTTCACTTCAGGTAAGTTCGTTTGATTTACAATTATATTTCGCAGCTTCATTCTTAGCGATTTAAGCTTACATGTTGTAGGATGTTTAGAGAAACGAATATAAAATACAACAGTATAGGTACCATTGGTAACCATTTAGTTAATAAAATGTTTAGTTATCTCATGGCATTAATTCAAGAACACTAAGCTGATTTTTAGTATTCTAATTAAATTAATAAATAACCTTAAATTATATGGAGTGGTTCGATAACAAAGATCGAGTAAAATCACTATCAAAAATCTTTAATAGAGAGCTATTATAGAACGGAAAAAATATTGTTAGACCATCTAAAAACGATTTGATCTATCTTACTTAGACTAGCACTTATAAAAATAAATAGTGTTTTTATTTATTTTGTATGTTTAATCTTTACACAAATTATTGCGTCTATATTAGTTGATCCTTTTGGTAAATCTTACTATTTACCGACATGAGTTGGTTAAGTTAGGTTGGTACATGAACCAATGAATAGCACGAGCCGAGCGAGCGAAGCGAGCGTGCCGCGGCAGCGGCCGGCGAGTGCGATTAAGTTATGCTTTTATAGAAAAGTTACCATTTAATAGTTATTTTAACATTTCAGCAGGGACTTCAAATATATTCCCTAGAAGTTAAAGTATCGATCAATTTTATTTATTGTATGCCTCAAGAAAAAAAGAATCAATCATTAAAATAGATAACTATTTAGATTTTTTATTTTGTTATTATTATATCTTTGCTGTTCTTAGCAATTTAATCTAAGCTATTTAATAATTAAAACGATTATTTAAGTACCTACATGCCTTAGAATCTTACTGCTGCAACCTGCAGCCTTCCGTATTACATCGATGGTAACCCCAATTTTATTGGCTGTCGTCATGAACCGAGTGACGGGTGCTTTGAGCGCCAAATGTAGATGTATCAACAAATTTTACGACATTGTTTTTTAAAAATAATAAATAATTGAACTTCTGAACCACGCGGAAAAAATGTTCTATTCAAATAATCTATGATACCCGTGGCGAGGGAACTACTAAGTACTACTTTATATTAGAGAATTTTGATAACGGGTTGATATTAATTTGGTCTTTACGTATAATATAACTATTCTGATATAATATAACTATTTCATTAAGGTTCTGTAAATTACTTTTAGTTTTATTAATGTATATAACCTATATATGTGTTTTGGACCCGATGTGCGGTGGCGAAATCTACACAGGTTGCTGTCTTTTTGGTTTCTATATTGAGATCTTTATTTGGCCACTGGTTTGAAATGTAAGACAATGTTAGGTTGGGTGCCAGCTGATATTGTATTTGGTCTCAATCTATAAACTCCTTTCATATATTATATTTTAATTCCTTTTATTATTATTCTATATTTTTTTTTTTAATCCTTAATCATTATAATGTCTTATTAAATAAGGTAAGTGCCGATTTGTAGGAGTTTGAGGTACCGTACTTAGCCCCTCTGACAAACATTTCTGTGAAAAATTCGATAAATCTTGATACAGAGCCTGTGTGGTACTAGTTATAATTATCCTTACAAAATGTTACCCAACATTTCAACCTGCTTGTTGTATTATTTATGTTCTTTTACACTCACACCTAGCATCTAGCCCAAAGTAAGCCTAAGCACTTGTGTTATGAAGACTAGATGACGGACATATTTTTAATATAATTATGTATATATGTTGAAAATATACTTCATAAACATATACACAACCATGACTCGAAAACAAACATTTGTGGTCATCACAAAGTTTGCCCCTACCAGGATTCGAACCCGGAACCTCTTGGCCAATACCCAGCAATCTGAGCCATCGACCAAGGCGGCCGTCTTGGTCTTTAGGTCTAAAGACTAAGAAAGACAACTTAACCTGATACAGCGAGAGGAATCTAATAATTTAAATAATGAGAACCGTTAGCTAGTAGGGAACACTACAACCCCTTCAGGTTTATCAATCACAATCTTTAATTTTTTTTTTTTTTTTAATGAATTAGTATGTAAAGCGCGAACGCGTAAAAATAAATATCACTAGAAATATATATCAGTAAAATCATCAGTATTCCATGCATTGGGGTCACTCTGCCAAGTACGTAAATAGCGCATTTTGCATTTGACCGACCGACTTGCAAAAAGATCTACGTATATTAAAATTGCCAAGCTAGCTTATTATTTCATTAAAGGCGTAATCACTAAGCTTCCATTCGGTGTCCGAAAATTTCATACACGATAAAGCATTCGCCTTATAGTTGTCTTGGTATTTATATAAGATAAAGTAACTATTCCATTAATGTCTTCACCCGGCACCGCTACCATATCTCCCTAGACACTTAATTTAAGTGGGGGTATTATTGAATGGTCAAGCAGTGGTCTGATTCTAGCTGTGATTATGTAATTATATATTTATGGTGTATAGCCAAGAATACTGTATTGCTAGTTAAAGTAATATAAGTAGTCTAATTAAACTTGTAAAATAGTGTAAATTCATTAACTGTTACTAATAAAATGTTGTAAATTGGCTAAAGAAATTAGTGGTTAGAGTAGAGAATATTCGAAAAACCATAGTTTTGATGCAGGAATCGAACCCGCGTTCTCGGCACTCCGGGCAGATGCCTTTATACTCGGTCAACCAATTTCTCTTTTCTATAACGTTAGTTCTGATATCATCTTTGTTGAATTAAAAAATAATACCCAGAAATGTATCATCCTTACTAGGCAAAAGATAGCTTTTTTCTTCCTTGTTTAGGATAAATCCTACAAATCGCAAGTTTAGCGATAATCTTGAGGTTATTTTGGCATGCATGATAATTTTGGCCAAAACAGATGATGTCATCGAATCAATATAAATTATATACATATAGTATGTTTTTTGTTCTAGGGCATTCCCTGACAGGTATAAACAACTTTCCAAAAAACATACATACATACATATATAAATCCCGCCTACATCCCCGAAGGGGCAGGCAGAGGTGAACTAGCACCCACGTCTAAAAAACATACGACGATATAAACCGAAGGGTAGAAATTAAAATCGTAAATGCAGTCACAATATTAAAATGGAGGTATTTTCAACAACTTTGTAAAAACTTACGGCGCCGCCGTACATAAACCGAAGTGTAGACATAACAATTTATAAATGCAACCACAATATTTAAAGCAAAGGTGGATCGATCAGACTCTTACGTTTACTAAAAAATAAACATCTTTTAACTCAATTGATTTATGCCATTAAACAGTCTTGACTTATAAATTTTGAAGCAGCAAAATGCTTTGAATAGCAATTTCGTATTATGTATGGTCGCTATGTGTTTTTAGATAATATGTGCCTAGGAAATCATTCTTGTTCACTCGTGACAGAAGTAGCGTAATCGACCAACACAATAAGTTAAGTACCTCTTATAACGGCGCCTGCGGAAGCGGCTGCGGGTAGGCCTGCGGCGGCGGCGGTACCGGCTGGTGCTGATATATCGCGCCCGCGCAGGTGTGCCCACTGCTCTCGCGGGCCTGGTGCTGGTCGCCCCGTATCCGGCTTCTCTTGATATAGGGTCTTGAAGTTCCCCGGTTTTTTTATATAAATAACTGACAAAGCTGCTTTGTCTTCGGTGTTCAATATAGAAGGAATAAAAAGAAAAAATCGCAATTTGATGGAATCAGATTTATTAATATGTTTTCCTTACCTTAAATATTTATAACTTAAATACTTGTAGAAAAAACCTTTTGAGTCTTGCTCAGGAATCTTGAAAAGGGATCTCCTTTTTTAAGACCTTGTGCGACCTTGCAGCTATATCCTGCTGAACTGAAGCAGCTCAACTTGTCTCCGGATCGGGTGTGTCGCCAAAGATCTGAAGGGTCTCATCCTTGTGAGAACTTCTACGGACTCGGAAGTTGCCTCGAGCCGCGACGGAGGCGTCGGCAGTGGCGGCCGATGGTCCCTTGAGCGTGTACACATCATGAGATGTACTTACATGCGTCAACCTCGCTTGGCAAGGGACTGTGCGCTGAGCTCCGGCATGGAGCTATAAGAACATTGGTTCTTGAGAATATGTTAATTAGGATATATAGCCTTGGTATATGTAGCTATTCACATCTTATTTTCATAAGAACGACAAGAGCCCTGATTATTGGCAATTGCGCATTCTGTATGTATGTGACGGATACAACCCCGATTTTGGTTGTTCGCATCACGAAATATCCTTGGCATAAGTAGCACAGCTTTTAATAAGAACGACAAGAGCCCTGATAATTGGCAATTGCGCATTCTGTATGTATGTGACAGATACAACCCCGATTTTAGTTGTTCGCATCACGAAATATCCTTGGCATAAGTAGCACATCTTTTAATAAGAACGACAAGAGCCCTGATTATTGGCAATTGCGCATTCTGTATGTATGTGACAGATACAACCCCGATTTTAGTTGTTCGCATCACTAAATATATTATTATGCTCTTTAATTCCTCGTCAGACGAATAAGCTTCTAGTTTTCGTATCTTCTTTCTTCGTTATTTTCTATAGTTCCCCATGTTGAAAGCCGTTATTTTTTTTTAAATTATTCGTAGGTAGGTGAGCTCCGTTGACGTGCGAAGGGTTCGGCACGGAAACACGTAATGAGGAAGCGTAACGGCCGGACTGGTCGAGTAGTAACGTTTATTTATCTTTTTTAATATTGCCATAGTAAAAAATAAAAATATCTTTAAAAATCCGTGCAAGGGTGACGCTTGGGGGCGCCACTACAACATGTAAGCTTAAATCGCTAAGAATGAAGCTGCGAAATATAATCCAGTGTGCAAATAGCTAGCTGTTTGATTGACGCGTACACCCTCTTCTGCGATATATAACAATAATTATGCTCCTGTGCTCACGAAGAAGCCCTAGTGCCTTCTGAATTCATGCTAATGAATTAAAAGGCAGGCACACTTACGCAAAAGAACCGCTGTCTTAATTTCCAAATAATTTCAGCCGTAAACTTTGCGTTAATTCCCCGTGATTTATCGCGATTTATAATCTGATTACTTTTAAGACAGAAATCTTCAAAGCTCACCGTTTGGAGAGAAATTTCCATTTTTATTTCGCTTGTCTTAGGAATTCAGGCAAATCTTTTCATTTTTGCTTAATTATCATACTATTACAAGGAGTGCCTCGAAGAGTTTTGGGATTTTGTTTCAAATTTAGAGCGCCTCTATGAAAAATAATGGTGAAGTAGTACCTTTTGACGATTCTTAAATATTAAAGAGATCCATGTGAAAATTGCTTTCCTGCAATAGTATGCCTTATTCTAATACGTTTAGAACACGCAATAACTCTTAAGAATTTTCTGAGTTGCGTCTTTATTGTATTAAATAAGCAATATTAATCACCAGCCATCGAATATACCCATTGCTCTGGGGCACAGGCCTTGTCTATGGATAGGAGAATAGAAGGACATTGGGAAAAACTTAACTCATCCACACTAACTCAGTGCGGATTGGTGGGTATTAACGACTGCAAATTAAACCGGCACCAGTGGCTTAAAACGCCATCCCAAACACGGAGGAACTCGAAATAATACAGTTTTAGTCACCCATCGAATGACCTGCCTTAGTAAACATTGCTTAGTCTACGCAATCGCAGCACGCTAAGCCACTGTGCCATTAAGCTCCTTGAGCAATATACTGCCGCACTCAGAGACGTCAATTAACTTTAATGAGTATTTAATGTCAAAAATTTTCATTCAAATCTAGACCATAGACCCGGCAAGAATAGTTTTGAATTGTCATTTTTTGACGTTAAGTACTCATTAACGTTATTTGACGTCTCTGAGTGCGGCAGATAGTCGTACTTAGCACTTTATCTTTTAGAATTTTAAAGTTGCTAGTTTTGTAATGCTTATTTATATTGCGGAAGCTTTGTGTTGGGGATTAAGCTAACAACAAAGTGTACCTTTTTTTATTAGTCTTGCAAAGTGAGAATAAAATCATGAGCAGGACTTTTGTTTCATTAACTTTTCAGGGACAATTCCTACAAGATTTTTGAAGATTAACCTTTTTCATAGAGCCTTTACGTGCCGTGGGAAAATTCTCTCTCGTGGGTACGTATGTACAAGGCGCCTCAGAATTATTAATATGAGCAGGAAAAGGCAAAAACATTCCAACAGCCACATACCAATACTGCGATTAGAAAGAAAAAGAGCGGGAATTTCCGCATCAGGAAAATAATGCTGATCTCTTTTTTTTTGTAATAATTTTTCTTACATTTATATGTACAAAATGTCAAATTTTCTCAGTCTACTTTGTTCTACACTTCAAACAAACAAGTTGAGAAACAATTGCAGACAGTATTGGGTCTGAAGTGCCGTTGAGCGTAGATAATGTTCAAAGAATACTGCTAATAATGACCCCGTAGATGGCAATAGTCCTCCTGTAACGCGGGACCTGGCATTGTTGGCGAAATGTGGATTGTAAATAACCTTCTGCCTACTTCCTCGGGAATCGATAGAAGTGATTTAGTACATCACTATCATTCCTCTTGGGTAATTCTACGAATAGAATACTAGGTAGGTAGTGTAAAAATCCTTTGTGTCGCAAAGTAGGTAGTATAGTATATGACGAAAATGCCAGCTGGCGCCGTCAGGTTATGTTTCCAGTGAATACGTGGGAATGCTCGCAGTTGGGCTGCTTACGAACCTACACAGCACACATACCTACGTGTCTACGTAAACAAAAAAAAAAGCAGACTCGGACTTAATCCTGGATTAAACGTTTCGTATATACATAAATCACGCGAAGAGGTAGGCAGAGGTGAATCAACAGCCACGTTTCACCAATTGGAGCTCATTGCCATGTATCGGGCACGCTATATTGCAAGCTGGTACGAGAGTAACGCTGCTGCCTGCTGCTACCCATACTCATCACAGTGAGACGAGAGACGTGTGAACCCGATAGCCGGAGCCCGCCACTAGGCGGATGATGTTAATGATGAGAGAGGTAACATCTACATTTCGCCAGCTTACGTCCCATGTAATAGGGGGTGAACGTATTGTTGATCGCAGTGAAGTGCTAAAATATACTGCGATTTATGTGCCTCACTTAACTGGCGAAAAGTGGGTGTTTCTATCACCTCTGCCTACCCGTTCGGGGATATAGGCGTGATTTATGTATGTATGTATGTAGTGAATAGCTAGACAGTGAACCAGGAACGCTGGAGCCCATTCCTCGTATAATTTTAGCCACATTGTATGACACCCGCGAAACTTATTGGTAATAGAACTTTACATCTAGGTAATCAAAAGTTCAAAAGATCGCATCTAACTATAGAGTCGGAAGCACGTTGTTTACAACAAAGGTCATTCAAGGTCACCCCATCATGGGCAATTACCTATCTATTATTTAATTCTGCGCAGGCGACGAAGCGGAAGGAAGCCACTAATGCAAGTAATGGAGCAAATCACAGTCAGTGTGGAATAGTATGTCGACGATGACTATAAATACGTACGTGTGTAATGGGACTATTCGATTTTGATTTCAACATTATATATATGTTAGAAAAATTAGTACAAAGATTTTGGTCGTTAGAAAAGGAATCGAACCCACGTCCGCTGCTGACGTGGGTTTGATTGCCGCATCAAGACCATACATTTTTCAAAATTCTTTTTCTTACCAACAAAATCTTTGTGTGTAATGGAGTGAATAAAAATTATCTTTACTCAATTTTACAAAGCTGAAAAGTTTGTTTGACTTATCTCAGGAACTATTGACTCAATTTTTTTTTTGTGTTGAATAGTCCAGTTAACGAGGTAGACTATTAATTACTTTATTATTATACAGCGTAGTTGCTCTTTTTCTTTCTAAACGAAGCCGCGGGCGACCACTAGTTCCTTATAAATGTTATTAGCAACGTATTTGCGATATTTTATAGTGGTCGCATGTTGGATATCTCTAAGTAAACAGATTTGCATGTGCACACGAAAACGTATGACTTATCACGACAGTTTTTATGATTACAATTGCAATGGCTTGTTTAAATTACACTTATTTATATTTACTTTCTAAAATTTGCATTTAAAAATATACTAGGCTCGTAGACTAAGCTCGTAGAGGTTATAACCTTAAGCCTAACCATTTGGCCAAATCGGTAGTAAAAAAATTATAAAAATATGAAACCTCTTATGTCATAATGTTTTCTTATATTTGCACGAGCACTACACATTTGAAATAAAACAACTTTTACGGATAAGACTCGCGTATAATTTGGTGTTTGGCATATTAATTATTTAACCCGACGTTTCGATCACTTTACAGCGGCCGTGGTCACAGGGGGACTAAAGATGACAGGTGTCCTCACAATAAAGTAATAATTAACTACCGTCATAATATTTGATATTTTAGGTGTTCCGATTTACACAAACAGAGCTTACAGTATCATTGTTTTTGGCAGTATGAGGACGGTGTTGGGATTTAATTATTCTAATAATTGGGTCCCAAGCAGGTGGTATGTTCCAACCATTATCTCTATTGAAGTTTGGATGTTTCTTGATTTCAATAGCTTCACGTATCATTCTAGGTATATATCGTTTCTCTTTTGCTAGAATTTGCGGTTTATCAAATCTTAAATAATGGTTGGGTCCGTCTAAGGCATGTTCACATACTGCAGATTTGGTTTCGCGCCTATGTTTCACATCAGCTATGTGTTCTTTTACCCGGGTCCCTATACTTCTTTTTGTTTGGCCTATATAGGAGAGTCCACAGTCACAATCTATCTTGTAAATTCCTGCATCTTGAAGGGGGATGTTACACTTTACAGGTCTTAGAAATTGGTTTATCTTCTTCAGCGGCTTGAAATAAGTTTTAATGGAAGCACGCTTCAAGATGTTCCCAATCTTGTCAGTGACACCCTTCAAGTAAGGTAGTACAGCAGGTTGACGTTCGACTGTTGCCGGTTTCACTCGACCTCTGCGACAGGGCTTTGGTACTTGCAGTTTATTACTCCGCAGTACTTGCTTAACGTGATTTAGTTCTGATGCCAGATGTTGACTGTCACAGATGCCGTGCGCTCTCTGAAACAAAGATTTGCCCACGGTAGATAGCTGACTGGGATGGTGGTGAGAATCACCATTGAGGTACCTATCAGTATGGGTAGCTTTCCGATACACTGTGTGGCTCAAGCTATGGTCAGGATTCCTTATTATTAATATATCTAGGAAGGCTAGCTTATTATTTGCCTCCAACTCCATAGTGAATTGAATTTTGGGGTGAATGGAGTTGAGATGTGATAAAAATGCAGATATTTCATTAGTTGGCAATATTGTGAAGGTATCGTCTACATACCGCTTGTAGAACCTGGGTGTTATAGGTGATGTGCTCAAGGCCCTCTCCTCAAAGTCCTCCATAAAGATATCAGCAACTATGGGTGACACCGGGGAGCCCATTGCGACACCATCTATTTGCATGTAAAATTCCTCTCTCCACAATAAATAACCAGATGTTAAACAGTGTTCTAAGAGATCTGCATGTGCAATAGGCATGTAATTATCTACTAGTTTCCTTTTAATAATTTCTATACAATCATGGACCGGTAGGCAAGTAAATAATGACTGTATATCAAAACTAACCATAGTTTCATTGTCAGCAACATGTAGGTGTTTAATATCACTAACAAAATGGTAGGAATCCTTCACATAAGCTCTAGTGTTACCTCTAAGTGGTGAAAGTATTCTAGCTACGTACTGGGCCAATCGGTAAGTTGGTGAGTCGATTTGGCTCACAATAGGACGCAGCGGAGCCTTGTCCTTGTGTATTTTCGGCAGCCCATACAGTTTTGGAGGTTTTACGCACGTAGGGACAAGATAATTGGTGTCGAGATTTAATGATTCGGTATGAGCTTTGACAAGATCACTGGTCTTTTTCAATATTTTATTAGTTGGATCGCACTTGACGTGTTTGTAGGTCTTGTCATCCGATAATATAAGACTTATTTTATCATTATAATCTGACGTGTCCATGATTACCGTAGCATTACCTTTATCCGAACGGAGGATAGTTAATTCCGGCTTAGATCTCAAGTTCTTTAGAGCAATATATTCGTTAAAAGGAAGATTTAACTTCGGCACTTTAGAATGACGTAAGGTGGATGATACATCTTGCCGTATGTCCTCTAAATCTTCTTTTCTCATATTATTTTTAACTAAGCAATCCTCAACGCTACAAATAATTTCTTCATACGGTATTCTACGAGGTGTTACAGCGAAATTTAAACCTTTTTTGAGTACATCAATCGTGGAATCGTCCAACGTTTGTTTACTTAAATTGACAATTGACCGGCATGATGCGCTAGAGTCTATGGTCGGTGTTTGAACGGATGCGTTTCGTTTTACGTTAGATTTTGACATTAAGATTTCGAATTTATTTATTTGTCTTAATTTGCATTCATTGTATTTACATTTTTCGCGATTGTTTAAAATACTAATGCAAGAATTGAAATCTTCTACGGTCATTTGTATTTTTTAATTCATTGGACGATCTCTCTATGTTATTATCTATGGTACTTAGCTCAAAACGGTGTTGACGAATAAGATGACGAAGTAACTTTTTGCTTGCATGTTGTAAGATCTTGGCGCTCCCATAAATGTCCGGTTTTGGTGATATTTTGACACATGCTGGGATGAGACCACGATCACGACATCTCTTCAAGAAAACCAAAGATGTTACTTTTCTTGCGCGCTTCGTTTTAAGATCTTCCAACCGTCGTATTTTATTTGCGGTTTCCAGTCCGTACTGGTACACATAATGTTTTCTTATATTTGCACGAGCACTACACATTTGAAATAAAACAACTTTTACGGATAAGACTCGCGTATAATTTGGTGTTTGGCATATTAATTATTTAACCCGACGTTTCGATCACTTTACAGCGGCCGTGGTCACAGGGGGACTAAAGATGACAGGTGTCCTCACAATAAAGTAATAATTAACTACCGTCATAATATTTGATATTTTAGGTGTTCCGATTTACACAAACAGAGCTTACAGTATCATTGTTTTTGGCAGTATGAGGACGGTGTTGGGATTTAATTATTCTAATAATTGGGTCCCAAGCAGGTGGTATGTTCCAACCATTATCTCTATTGAAGTTTGGATGTTTCTTGATTTCAATAGCTTCACGTATCATTCTAGGTATATATCGTTTCTCTTTTGCTAGAATTTGCGGTTTATCAAATCTTAAATAATGGTTGGGTCCGTCTAAGGCATGTTCACATACTGCAGATTTGGTTTCGCGCCTATGTTTCACATCAGCTATGTGTTCTTTTACCCGGGTCCCTATACTTCTTTTTGTTTGGCCTATATAGGAGAGTCCACAGTCACAATCTATCTTGTAAATTCCTGCATCTTGAAGGGGGATGTTACACTTTACAGGTCTTAGAAATTGGTTTATCTTCTTCAGCGGCTTGAAATATGTTTTAATGGAAGCACGCTTCAAGATGTTCCCAATCTTGTCAGTGACACCCTTCAAGTAAGGTAGTACAGCAGGTTGACGTTCGACTGTTGCCGGTTTCACTCGACCTCTGCGACAGGGCTTTGGTACTTGCAGTTTATTACTCCGCAGTACTTGCTTAACGTGATTTAGTTCTGATGCCAGATGTTGACTGTCACAGATGCCGTGCGCTCTCTGAAACAAAGATTCAGATTATATTATTTAAGATTTGATAAACCGCAAATTCTAGCAAAAGAGAAACGATATATACCTAGAATGATACGTGAAGCTATTGAAATCAAGAAACATCCAAACTTCAATAGAGATAATGGTTGGAACATACCACCTGCTTGGGACCCAATTATTAGAATAATTAAATCCCAACACCGTCCTCATACTGCCAAAAACAATGATACTGTAAGCTCTGTTTGTGTAAATCGGAACACCTAAAATATCAAATATTATGACGGTAGTTAATTATTACTTTATTGTGAGGACACCTGTCATCTTTAGTCCCCCTGTGACCACGGCCGCTGTAAAGTGATCGAAACGTCGGGTTAAATAATTAATATGCCAAACACCAAATTATACGCGAGTCTTATCCGTAAAAGTTGTTTTATCTCTTATGTCATGTTCAAGGCATTGTCATGTTCAATCCAGGGTCAAGGCATTGTCCAAATTTAAAAATCAATTCGATCTGTCTCCTAAACCTTGGTTGAACTTTTTATCCTCTAAACACTTGTGACAAAATTTGATTAAACAAACAAAACGTTTAAAAGAAAATAAAGTCAAGTGATTGCGATGAGTGAAATGTTCTAAAATGTCTACGATAGCTTTTTCACCATTGCCTACAGTCGTTATTCATCTTTAACATCAAACTCAATAAGTAGCGTCAGTATCATAGTTGATGAATACTTTGGTACCTTGTCACGATGATAATTAATACAACACAGGGGCTGTATTAATTAATTACTGTAATACTGCACAAAACCTATCTTTAGTATGTCAGGGTGCTAGTCTGCACATATTTATGTTGCTTACCGTACACACTAATCTATCTCACACGGCAGCATCGTTACTCGACTAACCAAACAGCCTGTATCGTTAGACAAGACGGAGCAATCGGCATCAGTCGATTGGATTACTATTATGTCCACTGGCAATAAATCGATTTGGCCCGCATCGAGTCACGTACATTCGACAGGCGTGGGCTCGGCGTCTGTAATCAGAATAATGTATGGGGGTCCAACGTTACATGATGCGACAGTCAAATGTTACGTGCGTGACAGCACACTGCGTTGCCCCAATTTCGCCAGCCCTGTGTACTCTAGGGCACGGTAATAAGGGTTGTTTTCAAAATAACCGGCCGCATCGCGACCCGTGGACGATTGTACAGAATCGGGAATATAATTCTGCGCATCTGTCTTGCGGCAGTACATAAGAAAGGGCCAGTGTATTGTTTGTGACGGTTCAATGGTATTTGGATGGCAAGGCTGTGTAATATTTTAAAGCTCTGGGATGATCTGAGATATAGAGAGGTATTCAGTGATTTGTCCTATGTTTTACACAAGGTTTAATTTTTTAATTACCGTTTTATGAGATTCAACCACAACTAACTGCCGCACTCAGAGACGTTAATTAACTTTAATGAGTATTTAATGTCAAAAAATTTCATTCAAATCTAGACCATAGAACCGGCAACAATAGCGACTAGTTTTGAATTGTCATTTTTTGACGTTAAGTACTAATTAACGTTATTTGACGTCTCTGAGTGCGGCAGTAAGTGTCTTACTGCCGCACTCAGAGACGTCAATTAACTTTAATGAGTACTTAATGTCAAAAAAATTCATTTAAATTTGGACCATATACCTGGCTAGAATAGTGAATAGTTTTGAACTGTAATTTTTTGACATTGAGTACTCATTAACGTTATTTGACGTCTCTGAGTGCGGCAGATAGTCTTGGACTAACTGACCCAGAGCTACGGTACGTGGTTGTGGCAGAGAAAAAATTTACTTTAAAGTTTAAACCCCACGGCGAATCTTTAAATGTTTCGTGTTAGGCAAACGCCAGTTATACACATTTTGCCACATAGTACAGCATCATTATAATAGACCATTGAATTAAACAATACGCATCTCGAAATAATTTGGAAGCAGAAAGAGGAAAACACCAAGATTTTCCACGAAAAGAAATATATTAATGGGAAAGGGGTAGCCGTGCTCTGTCCCCTCAACACTGCAATGAGGTCCAGCGATCTATTGGACATTTGTGCTAACATTGAAGGCCATAGGTAAGATAGAGTTTTTTTAACAAAACCTACAGCACCCATAAAAAGTAAAAACTTATGCCAAACTAGTCATAAATTGAAAGATTTTGAAAAATTATGGTCTTGATGCGGGAATCGAACCCGCGTCCACTGCTAGCCAGGTGCCTGACCGCTAACCATCAAAATCTTTCTACTTATTTTTCTAACATTTATATAATGTTCCAATTAAAATAGAATAGTCATAAATTACAATTTTGAATTCTAAGCTTTTGAAGCTAATTTTCAAACAGATTTATGTATGTATGTACTGTCACTTTTGGTGTCACCGAACGTCAAAATTAAATGCCGGTGAAGGAATCCACGCGAACGCTCACACAATCACCGAATTGCTTAAAGAGCAAAGTTACTGTCATTAGTTAAAACCGCGCCTTCCATCCACGGGCCGCGCCCTGCTAATGGATATTGAATTCAGTTGCACGTAACACCACTCGTTCATTATCGATTCATCAGGACAAAAATCGACCGAATTATATTCGGTTTTAAACGATAGCGTCGTCATCGTCATCATCATCAGCCCCTTTAATGTCCCCACTGCTACGGCACAGGCCTTCCCTATGGATGGAAGAATATGTTAGAGTATAACCTCATGGCTTTGCCCATAGATTTGTCTCTTTGGTACGTCTGACATGATATGTATATTTTCTACACATTTTGTTTTACGTTTTCGAATACAGTGGTCATCCTTTTGTAAGTTGCGCTTTAATTTAATATATTTTCCCTAACAGAATAAAGGGAGGTCGGGCCATAACCCAACACGCTGACCCAGTGACATTGGTGGGTATTAAGACTGCTTATGCATCCGGGACCAACGGCTTGACGTGCCTTCCGAAGCACGGAGAAACTCGAGATAATAATTATTTGGTCACCCATCCAATGACCGCCCTTAGCGGCATTGCTTAGTTTACGCAATCGCAGACCAAGCGCGCTATGCCACTGCGCTAGTGAGCTACTCGTAAACAGTAGCTCTGGCAGTCAAAACAGTTTCATTGTAGTCCTTCTGTATGTGGCTCGACCTCTTATACTCTTCAGGTATCCTGGTACATTTCTTAGTTTAACACGCAGGCTTAGACAAAAAAAATGCCCATTATGTGCCTGCCAGTCGCAGGATGGTGGATGTTAAACACCAACAGCAGCTTGGAAAAGAGGATTGGTGTCAAGCAGGCGGCTGTTCTTAAAACCTAAGCCAAAATTTTGATTGGCATATTGTCATCCCAATTACTCCATTCATCGGTCTCTCGACATAGCCCTTCCATCACTTTTCTATATTTATTTCACACCACACTTTTTCGGTGTGATGGATAGTACGAATTAAAAAGGCATTGGTCAATATGAGTGTAAGAGGAAATATGCTATTAACCCCAAATAGTCTGAAAACAGAATAATAATATTATGTGCTTATTATTATAATTGATGTAGTGAATGGACCAGTGGATATAATTCATAATAAAAAATAAAAGTTCGCCGTCAGTAGACAGTTTTATTGAAAAGTTACACCACAAACTCCCTATAATCCCTGTGAGCCTAGTACTTTTACGGCATCTGTTAATTAAATTCATACGAAATCGAGAAAGTATCGAGAGTTTTCGCCAGACTTAAGAGGCTACATTTTTACTCCCTATAATCTCTGCGAGCCTAGTTATTTTTAGAAAACAATCCGCACAGTGACAGACAAATTTGATCGTGAAATGTCAAACACAATTATAATTTCAGGTTTTAGTGTCTCACTATATCATTTGAAAATCAGCGAATACGGCATCAGTATATAAATGCGATTTACGTACACGATATAGGCTATAAATGGTAATAGGCTTACCCCCTGATATAATTGGGGAAATGTGTTAATTCATCTCTGTCTTAACCTTCGGGAAAAAATAGGCGTGGTCATTTAATTATTTCTGTGAACAAATTATCTTTCACATGGAAAAACAACAATGTATTTCGAGGCTGCGTTTATTGTCAAAACCTTCATATTTCCAGAGCCTAATTAGCGAAGGTCACATCAGCTGTCACATTAGTAATTTAGAACCGCCGTTCGTGACTAATGTCAATTGAAAATTTAATGTGTTATGGTGCTTCTACACGGTGCATGTAGCTTGCGCATGTTGAAGCACTTCCGCGGGTTATATGAATCATGTAAACGATTCTAGCGAGTCCAGCAACTGCATGTACCTGTTAAAGTAACATGCGCAAGTAGCCTGTGCGTACATCACATCGCGCGAATTACATGTGCAGACATGTTGACAGCTGAAACGAACAAAACCCATAGATAATACGTACTCGCACGGTCAACATGCACGTGTAGCATGACCATGTAACTTGCGCAAGTAACCCGCACCTTTATTTATGCACTGATCACTTAACGTGAGCATGCTGCTTGCGCAAATAGCTCGCGCCTTTACTTGCTCCTGCTACTTGTATCGTGTAGAAGCACCATTACATTCGAGTGTGAACTGTGAATATGAAGTCGAAAGTAATCCATTAGAAAAGCTATCCTGTGAGTGTCTCATCTTATGTATTTGCGGTAAAGTCGTACTGTGTTATGTCTCTGTCATAATTACGATGTCACAAATGATCAATGTCTTGACTTAAAATATACCTTCCCATATAAATTGTGTGCATGTATTTTACAGTCAATTGTTTTATGCGGTAAAAGCGGTGTGTGTGATTGTATTTTTGAATTAGGACATTTTAATGTTATTTTGAGACTGTGACTTACATTTCTAAAGATTCTCTATATAAATCACTAAGTACTTCTTTGGAGATATACAGGCGTGAATTATGTAATATAAAATATATCATATAGTATACATCCTTACCCCTTATGTAAATAAAAACCTCGCAACTGTACAGAGGTCCTCAGAAAGGTTATTCACCCTACAGTCAAACATGGCTCTTTATAAAAACCTAGCAAAAGAAAAATCAACTACAGAATTCGTAACGCTACTACGACAAGTGCTACGCCGCTACGAAGGCATTTGATTCCTAGACACTATCGGTGTTGCTATAAAACGTCCTTCATCAGGATATTAAAACGTAGCAAAATAACTATAATGCTATAATATTACTTAAAATCTGCTATTATCGCAAGAGCTGTCTCCTTTGCGTCGAGAGTAAGTAACTTATACACTCTAGCTGACCCTGCTTCTTAGTATATAATTGTAAAACTGTTTTACCCCCGAATACAGAAACGCTACTCAAAGTTTGAGTTCTGCTTAACATATGTGTCTTTTGTCAAAATCGACATTTTTCCATGCAAATTCTGACAGGTAATGTTCACTTAACTTTTTAATCACTGCCTAAAAATTTGAGTAGCGATTCTGTATGTGGGGGTTAGATATACGGAAGAAGATGTATCAAACATCGGATGGATCACTTAAATTATCACGCGATGGTGACCGTTAGAGGTGCCATTGATGGATCGTCTCGTCCTCGCACAGACATACAAATCACTGTGAGTAGACCCTGATCTATCGATCAGTGTCACGTGTGAGTGGTTTAATTATATCCCCCATTACCTCGATATAGGAGCTCTAGTCTGGTTGGACTACTTATTTAAGCATCACTTAATATGTATAATTACACTATTTCCACAATGTGTCAATTTATTGATTTTGTTTCTTCTGGATAATGTTTATAATTTCGTTAGTCTCAGGTAACGTTTTTTTTCTGCATTATACTCACCATAGAGATTAAGTGAATAAGAAAAATTTAAAATAAAATAATAACTATGTAATAAAAACATTTCTATGTATTAAGATTTTAAAGTATTGTGTAAGCCATTTTATAGCTCTAAATAAAAAGGTGTTTCGATAATTTCGGGGCGACGGCTGAGAAATCATTTAACATTAAAAGTTTGACGAAATTCGTTGCGATCCAAATCTTTTTTAAAAGTTTGTTGTATGAAGAACGCTCCATGTGTAATCTTGTTGTTAAACAAATGTTTTTTTTTCAGGTATGTATGTCTGCAAAACTGTCATTGCAATAGAGAGCAAATTAAAATTGTATCGGGTAAGTACTGCCTATAAATTGTACACACTATCTTCTTTGTTGTTTGTGCTTTGTTTAAGATACAAATATTGTAAACAGACCTAGTAAGATCTTATATAATACTAGCTGTTAATGTTAACTTTGTTTGCCGGGACAATATTACCGCTTAACAGAAAAAACGTGAAAAACAAATACCTTAAAAGAAAAAGCCGCGTGATGACGGCAGAGTAGAATACAATTGTCACCACCCCAAGTCTCTCCCGTGGGTGTCGTACAAAGCGACTAAGGATAAATCAGCAATGAGGAATGGGCAGCAGCGTTCCTCTTATACCACCTAGCAATAGTACTGCGACTTTTGTGCCCGATAAATGGCAATAGGCTCGCCACCTATTACATGGGACCTAACATAATTGGCGAAGCGTGGGTGCTAGTTCACCTCTGCCTACCCCTTCGGGGATATAGGCGTGATTTATGTATGTATGTTAAAAGAAAAACCGTGTGGTGACAGAGCAGACTACGATTGTCACCACCTCCATCTCTCCCACGGGTATCGTACAAGGCGACTGGGTTGCTATATGTAAT
Source organism: Cataclysta lemnata (assembly GCA_963931975.1). NCBI lineage: Eukaryota > Metazoa > Arthropoda > Insecta > Lepidoptera > Crambidae > Cataclysta > Cataclysta lemnata. Next base: position 2,991,168 of record OZ008340.1, on the reverse strand, counting down.
GAGCAGTGCTCTTATGCCACCTAGCAGTATACTGCGATTGGTAGCAGTATACGTGCCCGATAAAGCAATTGGCTCGCCATCTATAAATAAATAATAATAATAAATAAATATTTTCACACTCACACCTATCATCTAACCCAAAGTAAGTAGCCTAAGCACTTGTGTTATGGATACTAGATGACGGACATATTTTTAATAAAATTATGTATATAAATAATAATATAGAATATTCTAAGATATAAATGTTTAAAATATACTACATAAACATATACACAACCATGACTCGGAAACAAACATTTGTGATCATCACAAAGTTTGCCCCTACCAGGATTCGAACCCGGGACCTCTTGGCCAATACCCAGCAATCTGAGCATTCGACCAAGGCGGCCGTCAAACCTATATGTACACTGTATGTGTGTTAAAAGAAAATTTTGCACTAAATTCCCTCACTTCGTATTTTACCTACCGGGCTCGATGATTGTCAGGGATCGACAAATATGTTCTATATTTGTCACAATCAGTTGATTCATGGACAAGCAGATTTTATCATCGAGTTTTTTTCCGCACGCTCTATAGAAATCATTGTTGGGTAAACGAGTGGTTACAACGAGCACTGCAACAATAGTAGTTGGTCCATTGTTATACTTATGTATGGAACTCGAAACAATGTAATATGGGCCGAACCACTCGTTAATTAATATTTTTCACATTGAATATTATTTATATCAAAACACGACGACCACACGTTAGTTAATATATTTCGAATTGAATACAACTTATATCAAAAACGACGTAACGTTGAAAAATCTTTTCAACATCCGGTTTACACATTTAATTTTTGTGTGTAAATCTTGCTGCTGAAAAATATTATACAAAATAAATACCCTAATGCCATCTTTCGAGCGCGTAAATCGCACTACTTAAATTGCAACGCTGATTATTCATCGCTGTCTTTTACCCTTAGTCGAGATTGGGGGAGAGACAGTTGTATTCTGCTCAGCCGTCACCAATGACAAAGAAACGTATACTCAATAAATCCAGAGAGAGAAAAATATTAAAAGGTTAAGGTCCGCTAGACTAAAATTCTATTAGCGCGACTACCCCGCTCGAACAATGCGCCAAACATCAGTTTCGCGTCGGAGTCCATTTCGAATTCACGATAATTGAACGTCCGTTTCCAATGTGCCGTTGTACCTCTGAAAAGGTTGAAACATTTTGATATAGTACGTGGTGGCGCGGCGGATCGCAAATTCCGTACGAATTCCGCTGTCCAATCTCTTCCTCGCCGTAGAACGGTCCTTCTTAATTTGGATCCGATCGCTAATTCAGCGAAAAGTTTGCGTTATTGGCGTTTCGACAGGTCGCTTCAGGCCATTCGATTTATTAGTTGTAGTTTGCGACGCGTATTCGTTATGACTTCGAAAGGCTATGTTAAGCGGCTCAACTTTTTTAGTTCAGTTCTAAAGTAAGGCTGCGTTTCCATAGAAGCGGAGCTGAGCTGAGCTGAGACTTACGAAAATTTACCAATGATTTTGCGGAGCGGAGATGAGATGGGTGATTTGAGCAATAACAGGCAATAACGTTGGTCAATTTTTGTAAGACTCAGCTCAGCTCCGCTTCTATGGAAACGCAGCCTTACGGTCTCAGGATTCAATGAAATACAAAAATTTATTGCTATGATATGCTGATTATTTATAGAGCTCGGTAGCGGAGAAGCTCAATAGCGCAGTGGCTTATCTCGCAAATTAAACTAGATAATAAAGGAGATGCTTTAGACTGGCCCATGTACTTGTACACTATCTCAAAAATTGAGAAAAAATAAATGAGGCTGGGAAAATGGCAACTAATTGTATAGGTTTTTGGCTTAAAAACCTTTGAAAACCTAATTCACATGCATTTGTAAAAGAACCCATCTAATGTCAAATAAAATAAATACGTCCGTCAATGTTATAAAGTGACATCTTCTTTCCGCCATGAAGGTAGGCTAGGCTGATGGGTTGCATTAAAAGCCTAAGCACAAAATGCCAAACGATAGAGCTTAAAAATAGAGATTTAACACTCAAGGCTTTTTTTATAAATTGCCTACATTTTGAATAACTGTACGTATATGGGCCAGACTCCATACATTCTGGAACATCTTCTTTATAATTTTTTTCTAGTATAATTAAGTCTACGCCGGTAGCAAGTAGCCCTTTCAGTAGATGAGTTCAGGCCAAAAGAAATTTAATTCGCTGATAAAATTCACGGCCAACTGAGCTCGCTCGCTGAAAAATAAGGTCGGTTTGAAAGGATCGTGTAAACGTTTTTTCCACGCCGAACCGTACCCCCTACTTTTATTACCCCTACGAAGAGTAATGGGCCCGTATTCATGCCTCTCGGTTTACTTGTAAAACATTAAAAATAAAAAACCTTCAAGTGGCAATCATTAAAAAAAAAATGTAGTGGTTAGAAAAAGTTCGAAAACTTATAATTAGATATTATATTGAATTATAGTTTTCTATTTAACAAAAATAACTTAATGTACGAGTACTTATTTCTTATTTAAATTTCCAGTGTCCTAACAAAATTAAATGATTATAGCATTATTTCTTTATACATACATACATAGATAAATCACGCCTATATCCCCGAAGGGGTAGGCAGAGGTGAACTAGCACCCACGTTTCGCCAATTATGTTAGGTCCCATGTAATAGAGGGCGAGCCTATTGCCATTTATCGGGCACAAAAGTCGCAGTGCATTGCTATAAGAGGAACCATGCTGCCCATTCCTCATCACTGATTTATCCTTAGTCGCCTCGTACGTCACCCACGGGAGAGATTTGGGGTGGTGACAATTGTATTCTACTCTGCCGTCACCACGCGGCATAAATTCTTTATCATACCATTAATTATGCTGCCGGGCACAGGCCTTCCCTGTGGATACAAGAATAAAGGGAGAATGGGCCAAAACATATCACGCACAGATTTGGAGAGTATTACTGCCTTCCGAAGCACAGAAGTACTCAAGTTAAAAAAAATTGGTCACCCATCCAATGACTGGCTTCAGCTAACATTGCTTAGTTTCCACAATCGCAGGCCGAGCGCGTTAAGCCACTGCGCTATCGAGCTCCTACGTGGTAAAGTTTATATTGACCTCGAGGAATCGAATATTGAAACGGTTCGCAACTGCATTTTCAATTAGTCCTTGTGACATAAAGCCAGTTCGCATCAGGCATTTCAAGAATGTCTGCGGTCTGCTAAATGGTTTTCGATAATTTGCGGCGGCCGCAGCTATCGTCGGAGTGTTATATTGTTCTGAATATCCGAAATGCTGCACGCGAATCTGCCCCTTGTCGCATAGGTAATTGGTACAATTGCGTTTGATTTTGGCATTTTAAGGAATTGCGAATAGCGAAATTGTATTGTAGAGAAGTTTTGAGCTAACAAAAACTTCAGTACCCCAATGACACATTTCTATATCAGTTTATGTTTTGGGTCTCTACATGGCTTTATTTGGTGTTACTGCAGTGAAATCAGGCGATTCAGAATTGAGGTCAAAACACCCATTACCTTGATTTGAATTTACATTTTTTCACCATGAAGTCACGCAAAAAGAATTCAATCAAGTTCAGTCGTAAAAGTCGCATATTTCACTTGACGGTGACAGCCCTAGCACAAATCGCTTCGGGCTGCCACATTAGACTTATAATGTGAATACATCGCGCCTCAAAATGTTTATATCCGTATTGCGGTACAAATGTACGGAAATGTTTTGTTGTACAACCAGTACGGGGTGCTGGGTATAAAGATGAAAATATATATTCATGACATACACACACCGCACTTAACAACAAACATTGAAATGCGACTCTATGTCAAACGTATTAAGGTCCATTTTTTATGGATTCAAAATGTCGTCTTGGTGATTTTTGAGACGTAAAGCTTGAATTAATAAGTAAACAGGGTTATGATAACGAATACAGCGGCCCATTACTTAGTAGTCTAATAACAATAGGGATAGGGTCACAAATGTTTAGGGGTGACTGCGGTCAATTTTTTTTAATTATTAAATACATACATACATACATACATAAATCACGCCTATATTCCCGAAGGGGTATGCTAGGTGGATAAGTGGTGGTATAAGAGGAACGCTGCTGCCCATTCCTCATCACTGATTTATCCTTAGATTTATTTAAATGGCTGTTCAATATGATAATATTGTTTCCATATAAGCTTGTTTTCCTGATTTTGATGAGTTTTACACCATCAGCTAGATAATATATTGTTTTACGAAAGGCTTAAGTTACCATTACCGCGGCGCAGGCGGGTCGCAGATAATCTCATAATATTTTAATTCGAAATCCTAGATGTAAGTAACAAATAGGTAAATAACAATCCGTAATACTCAAAGTTAGGTAGTTAGGTTTGATTTACATTAATAAATAATAGGCCGTGTGGTGACGGCAGAGTAGAATACAACTGTCACCATCCCAAATCTTTCCCGCGGGTGTCGTACAAGGCGACTAAGGATAAATCAGGAATGAGGAATGGGCAGCAGCGTTCCTCTTATACCACCGTCCTGGCGATGTACTGCGACTTTTGTGCCCGATAAATAGCAATAGGCTCGCCACCTTTTACATGGGACTTAACATAATTGGCGAAAGGCGGGTGCTAGTTCACCTCTGCCTACCCCTTCGGGGATATAGGCGTGATTTATGTATGTATGTAATAAATAAAACTTAAACTTCGAAGCTTCAATATGGAATGCAATACAACATTGTTATCAACAACAATTTAATTCAATTGATTTGCCAATATAATTATGAGGAATTTTTGTGTTGATGAATTGTTTTGCCCAGTCACGCATAAAGACTTGATTCTAATTGGAAACAGTTGATTGACAGTTGTAATAATTATTCCTCGGCCGTAGCAAGCAATCGGTGTATATTTTTTTGTAAGGGGAGTTGTCACGGGTGATGATCTATTATTACCGTCTTAATATAGACATTTTCGTGCGCGTGAGCAGTCTTAACCCACGAAAGCTTATGAATTGTGCATTTGTGAGAATTATTCGATAAACATTGTCGTATCCATGATCGATCACTTCGTGTCGTGACGCACGCATGCGCATCGCACTGGAATCTTTAAACTGTTCATGTAAAATGTACTCCGCAACATTGTAGTTGCAGTTTATCGTTAATTTTCTTTATAAGAAAATGTAAAATTGTTTGACTGTACCTTAATTTTGCCGCCGTGTGGTGACGGCAGAGCAGAATACCAATCACCATCCCCATCTTTCCCGTCGTACAAGGCGACTAAGGGTAAAGACAGTGATGAGTAATGGGCAGCACATTCCTCTCTTACCACCATGTATACCGACTTTGACGGCCGCCTTGGTCGAATGCTCAGATTGCTGGGTATTGGCCAAGAGGTCCCGGGTTGGAATCCTGGTAGGGCAAACTTTGTGATGACCACAAATGCTTGTTTTCGAGTCATGGTTGTGTGTATATGTTTACGTAGTATATTTTCAACATTTCACATTTCATTTATATACATAATTATATTAAAAATATGTCTGTCATCTAGTATAACACAAGTGCTTAGGCTACTTACTTTGGGCTAGATGATAGCTGTGAGTGTAAAAATATTTATTTTAAAAAAAAATTATGTGCCCGATATATTATGGCAATAGGCTCGCCACCGATTACATAATTAGGGTTGTAAATATTAAATATTATTATTTATTGTAACTTACCGCCGACTACTAGAGAACCCGTAAACCACCAAGACAATTATTATGACAAGAATGAAAATAGAAGCAGACTTTTATGAATATTTCAATCTGACTGACGAAGCCCCTACTCTTTGGTAGGCAGGCCCTACTAATCATTTTCGTCACAACCACGTAAACAATCAACCGCAACACACACTTTCAAAGGGAACCTGCCTTAGCTCCTTGGATTAAGGCCCATTTTGGCGCAACGTTTTGCTCGCTTTATCCTTTCGTTTAAGCTCGGACAAACGCATTGTGGTTTCCTTTGAGATATAATAATCCGATGGACTAACATTGGCTTGTTAAGAAATTCATTGTGTGGTTTTAATAGTTTTTCGACGTTGTTTTGTTAATGAAATTTATGTGGTTATTCGGGACTAAAATAGTTCGTCCTTTAAGCGGCAGATGGCTCTTACGTCTTTGATGTCATTACATCAATTATTCTTTGATTTCGATCGATTCTATAGGAGATCCGTAGAATTTTTAATTTCCTTTAGGAATTTGGAGTTAAGTGCCGAAAAGAGCGATGTACCTGCCTATAATTAACCGGACAACACTATGTCATTATCGTAAGTAGGTATTCATTATTTCTATCATACTTGAACATTACATAAATATTAGAAATAATAGTAACAAAGGAAAATGTGTTTCGACGGCCGGTTTGGTCGAATGGTTAGATCGCTAACTATCGGCCAAGAGGTCCAGGGTTCGAATCTAGTCTGGGGCAAATGTTTGTGGTGAACACATACATCTGTTCTCGCTTGATATTTTTTATATGTTTATGTAGTATATTATTATTGATATTTATATGTGATTGAATTTGTTATGTAATAAATAGCAGCTGGTGTCAGGCCTTCCCTGTGGATAGGAAAATGGGCGATAACCCACTACGCTGGACCTGAGCGGGTAATTTTAGTGGCAACACTAATTAAATTCCGCCCACGTGTAGTCCCAAAGGCAGGCTTACAACACCGAAGACTAGACGGGCCCAATTTCCTTATTTATTTATTTTATTTAATTACACGGGCCTTGGCCCCTTAATAATAATTATCCCCGGAATGGCCATAATTAATTGTCGTTTATTTCATTAAACACACACCGGTGTTCGAATACAATGATTGAATAGGAATGTGTCTTGTTATCATAATAATTACAAGACGCAAATCAATTCATCGTGTACTCGTATTTCTCTGTATTGTGTTTTATGTTGATATAGAGTTTCTCTTTTAAATTTCAAAGATTTCGCATTTTAGAATAATTATGTCGTGACGCGGGAGGGCCATAACTTTTGTTACATTTTGTAAATATTTAAGTAACAAATGTATAAATATAATAATAATGTAATTGTTTTTATTTTTATTTTAATATTTTATTATGTAGATATTTTTTTTCTTTTAGATGGTTATGTTTGTTGTTGAAGTTACAGAAGATTCTTCGTACACCCACAGTTGCAAGACGTAGTATTAAGTACTATTGAGTACAATATTTGCTTTACTGTTTTACGATTCCCGTGCCCGATAAATGGCAATAGGCTAGCCACTTATTACACGAGACCTAACCAAATTGGCGAAACGTGGGTGTTTACTCACCACTGCCTTCATTTCGGGGATATAGGCTCGATTTATGTATGTATGTAGGACCATATTTGTTGGAATCACACCAGTCATCACACGATTTTCACACCTCCACGCGGCGAAAGCTTTCACCCTTATGTTGTTGACAATTCCTCCCATTCGCAGAACAACGACGACACATTTAATTTTGATGTAACCTCTAGATAATCCCACAAGTATTAAATTAAAGCTTCTTTCATACCCTACCTTACCTTATTTAGACAGTGACATTTCACATAATTGCGTAGTGTCACCCGTCAGAGCCAGGGGTAACAAACGTAAATCTAACAGCCCTTACTTATTCATAGACGCTCGCTTCTCTTTTGTGTAATGCGATTTATTTGTCTGCCCTCTATGCATGTTTGATGAAAGCTCCAACAAGCTTAAAATATCGCACAAGTTTCACATCTCTGGCTACTCGGGACGTCTTCTCACAGCAATTTTTAAAGTTCGCCTTTGAAATCCATTTTTGATTCAGTGACGTGAAAATACTTATTGAATCGCATGTATGAATGTAAAGAGCAACGGTGCTCAGTATTTCGCATGTAATTATGGGTTCGGTGTGTTTTTATTGGATTTTTTCCCATTTCAAGTATTCCAATTGGTTGTACAAAGAAATATTATGAATAAAAGGCAGCCATTTAGATTTTCGTTTTAAGTTTTCTCCCCATTACAAATATTTTCATGCTTGACTTGTAGCGGTGAAATATAAATGTGAATAGGTCTCTTAAAACTTATGCCTTTCCAAAGGAATAAAGCCCCTGAAATCGCTTGAAGTAACAATATTCCACGACAAAGGTACGTGTCTCGAGACGACCGCATAATTAGAGAGCGCCGAGCGGTACCATTTCAAATTGCTACCTTTGATTTCTGAAAGATGATTCGTTTACGCGTTCACCTCGCTCACCGTTTGTGGCTATCAAAACGCCGACTTCAAAGGTCGAACTGTCGAACGGAATGGCCGCAGGCTGCTAAAAATAGCGCCGGCAACGAAAATGTTTACCAACTCTGTCTCCTGCGCGCGAACGTGTCGAATGAGGGTTTCCTTGCTTGTGCAACTGTTGCACTCTTCCCAATTGTACTTTATTGAAGGTATTTATAATTATAGAAGAGGAGATCGATAGCGCGCCCGGGCTGCAATTGCGTAAACTAAGCAATGTTTGTAAGGCCAGTCATGGGATGGGTGACCCAAAATATAATATCTCGAAATCTATCATTGGCCCCGGCTGCTTCAGCAGTCGTTAATACCCTCCAACCCGTACTGGGCAAGCGTGATAGGTTATGGCCCATTCTTCCTATATTCTTCCATCCATAGGGATGGCCTCAGCAGTGGACGAGTTAAGGCCAGCGTAGAAATTAAAGGGCTGGGGATAATGATGATAATTCTATACAAGATTAACGGCTACAAGTCTTTGGAAATAGGCCATAAGGTCATCGTTCATACTTACTTACGTAAATCACGCTCTTGTGCCCTAAGGGGTAGGCACAGGTGTATTAACACCTTATTTCACCAGTTTATCCAAGTCCCAAGTAATAAGAGACATGTTTCTATGCGCATTAATGCTCATTACAACTACCAACGTGTCGCTCTTTGCCTAGCCGAACTTAATAAGCCTTATTTCAGCAAGAAATTGAAATAAATTTTACTTTGGATTTTTATTTGTCGAAACTTATTTCGAATTTATAATATAGGTACTATTACACAGATTTTCTACTAAAATTGTATATTATTAACTATTCCTATTTTTGTTCGAAATTACAACACTGGCCACCAAAAGTTCGCTTCTAAGGAGTATTTACTCGAAAGCCCAATATATTTTACCGCGAACAATCGAAAAACGCCGTAAATATTTGTACTTAGTACAGATATCTCTGCTGAGACGCTTTCCGCTGAATTATTTGCCTTATGAATATTTAACTCCGTTTCGGAATTGAAAGTCTCAAATATCTCAGGCGCTTTGTTGCCGACTGGAAGTGACGTCTCGGGCGATAATGAACTCTCAAGAATAGTTTGTTTCTGTAGCATAAATTAAAATAAATACCAGTTGGATTTAATCCCTGTGAAAATGGCTGCAGCGCTTTAGCCCGGCGTCCACTGCTGCAGAACTGCGAAGCGGAGCTAGTGAGTGATGTAGATAGAGCAAATCAAATCAAATGTTCATTCTCCCTGCCCTATTCCCGGTCTCTGGGGTCGGCGCAGTATATGTTTCCTCTTCCATTCATATCGGTCAGATGTCATCAAGCCATCCACTCCCTTTTGATTCACATCATCCATCGCACCAGAAAGGTGCTAGTGATGTATAGAAAAAACTGGCCTTGTCTTTAATTGTCGGAGCACAATAATGCTGTTACCATTATTATTACGGCGACAGATTTTTGGTAATATGGAGGTAGCTAGCCAGGCGGACTTTATAGAAGTCCTACCACCAACTAAACCGAGTACAAATTTGTACCCCTTGGGGATCGAACCCAGGACCTCTGGATCTGGTTTCCGGTGGGTGAAACACTAGACCACGTAGGCGGCTTTTCCACGAGTCGGTGTAAAGGCCTTAATCAAACTGCTCTAGGATATCCTAGGCTATCGCAATCACTCATTTTATAAAAGAGAGACGTTACTCAAAAATAATTTGATGCGTTTTGGAGTTGTCATAACTCCTCTTTTGTATCTGCAGCTATTAATAGCCACGAATCAGCACTGGGCCTGGCGGGTTATGAGTCATATCCCGCCAGGCCCAGTGTATGACTCATTCTCATTTTAATCTGCCATCCAGGGAGGGCCTGTGCCCTAGCAGTGGGGACGTTAAAGGGCTGATGATGAAAATCTAGCTGTTGTATAGATTTCATTGGATTGCATAAAATCTCAGTATTGATTACGATATTAACCAACTGGCGAACCTCCAACTTGGAATTAGGGGGGGAACTGAAAAACGCTCCTCGATTGCCAGACCGATGTGTTTTGGCCGAGATGAGCGTGGCATAACTCAAGCGATGGTTTCTGCAAATATTTTGTGGGTCACTGGATATTTACGAAGCCTTTGTCCAAGTTTGCCCTGTCAATTTTTATTCGGGAACTTCGCAAAGTGTCGGTTCAGCTAACGCTAATGAAAATGAATCTCATTTCGGAATATGGCGTCGGTTATCGGGCTACGAAATTGCCTTGTTATGTTGCCATGTTTTCAAAACTGAAATCTACACGTAGAATAATTAATGACGATATATCGAACTAAAAACTATCAAAATATCGCTAAGAAGGATGAACTTACTTTGATAATAGCAGAGGTTATACAAGCTTAATTCCTTTACATTACTAAAAGATATTGGCTTGTCTAGAAGTTTCGTAAATTCTACAGCAACGTGTGTTTAAGGCGGCTATGACAGAATCTAGCCAAATATGGCTGGGCAGAGAGAGAATTCGGGGTGGCGAAGGCTAGTGTTGACATGTTGTGATGGATCCCCTTAAACCTTGGGTCATGAGTCCCAAGCACTGCAACTCTCTTTCCTCTCTGTCATACTATGGATCCGTACGGTGAATCCATAGAATGCTAACAGTTTTCGTCTCATGTAATCGATGTGATAGATAATTACTATTCAAGCTCTATCACGTATCACGTAAGACTTGGGTATTATAGGCTCCCTTGGAGGAATAACTAGCTCCTAACTAAACACCCTCATCTAGTTGATGAGACTTAACAGCCTCGCAAAGTGGCAGCCAATTACATCTAACATTTTCTGTGTGCTGGGAAAATGGCTGCCATAAATATTACTCCAGACCTCAGGTACAGAAGCGAATTGTAGATATGTATTTAGTAGCGTTTCATGGTCCTTTTATTGCGTATTGCAAAGTCATAACATATTGCACATGCGAGCGGTTTTTATTTTATTGACATTTAATATACTTACCTACGTATCGGTTCGAAATGTCGTCTTTCAAATTTACTCGTGATGTATAATAACCCAGCGTTCGTAAAGTTAGTTCGATTTGACCCGCGCCACGCGCCATTTTAAAATTTGCTTATTTCTTAGAATTTTTATGCGACGTTGCCATACTTCTCAGTGTGTCAATCGTGTCATATAATGTATCGAAGTTTACAAAATGAACATTATTTTGTCACTAAACTGTGAATCTTCCTGTATATTTGACCCTATAGATATCAGGTCATCATGACATTTTATTACAGTGATAATACTCATTACTCTACCTACTGCTTAATCGCTATTATTCCTTATTAGCGATGTATAATCAATGTATTCTGTTGTGATTCTCTGTGACCGGACAAATAAATATCATTGGCGGCATTACCTCGACATTATTATAGTCTATGATATGACGCTTTGTTATTTGTGAATGGCATATCTGACTGAGATAACCTTAGTAGTTGGTTAATGTTATGGATGTTGTGATTTTATAATATATGTTTCTTCATAATGTAGGCAGTTTATTCATGTTTTTATTCGGTCTAGATTTTATTATTAACTTTAACCCCCGAATACAGAAACGCTAATCAAATTTTGGGCACTGCTTAAAAAGTTAAGTGGACATTACCTGTCAGAATTTGTATGGAAAAACGTCAATTTTGACAACATTTAAATGTTAAGCCGTGTGGTGACGGCAGAGTAGAATACAATTGTCACCACCCCAAATCTCTCCCGTGGGTGTCGTACAAGGCGACTAAGGATAAATCAGTGATGAGGAATGGGCAGCAGCGTTCCTCTTATATCACCTAACAATAGCAATGTACTGCGACATTTGTGCCCGATAAATGGCAATAGGCTCGCCACTTATTCCATGGGACCTAATATAATTGGCGAAACGTGGGTGCTAGTTCACCTCTGCCTACCCCTTTGGGGATGTGGGCGTGATTTATGTATGTATGTATGTTAAATGTTAAGCAAGACTCAAACGTTGACTAACGTTTCTGTATTCGGGGGTAAGTGTAGTAGACAAATTGTATTTTGAACAATAATAGGTAATAAAAGTCATGTCGCATCCAAAATCTCCTCCATATCTACTTTTCAACCGATTTTCTTTTTTATTCGAACATTGTATAATTTTAGAAAGATTTGACAATGTTTTATATGTGATTGTCCCGTTTATATACATTATCGAAATTTACCTATTTTGAGGTGTCACATTAATTATTCAACTTTCTTTTTATTAATCTTGAGATCGATGAGAGACAAAGTTGACTCTCCTCTTCCCCTGCGCATAAGGAACTCGAGATAGTATATTCATCGTTCGATTTCTCGTGCCTTCTGAAGCACGAAGAAACCTAAGGTAGCATATCTTCGATTTTGACTCATTGAACCAACATTTGCGAACATTTTTTTACTTTACTTAAAGCAAAACTAGACAAATAAAAGCACGAATCAAAATATTAATTTATAAATCGAGTCACAATTTTTTTTTAAATGCATAGGCAATGGATTTCTATTTGAAAATTTCATTAACTGCCGCACTCAGAGACGTCAAATAACGCGAATGAGTACTTATCGTCAAAAAATGACAATTCAAAACTAGTCGCTATTCTTGCCGGGTCTATGGTCTAGATTTGAATGAAGATTTTTTAAATTTAATAATCATTAAAGTTAATTGACGTCTCTGAGTGCGGCAGTAAGACTTACAGATCCATCTATGTTTTATTGATAGAGATTTTCAAACAGGCGTCTTTGGATTTAACGTTGTGTTTTAAATGAGCGTAATAGCGCGGTTTTGAGTTGTACTACCCTTTATCTTAGGGTGCGTATCCTGTTTACTGTCCCATCGAACTCTTCAGATCATAAAGCCCCCAGAAAAAATATTTCGAGCTCACGTAAAATGATTCAATGAGGAAGTTTGGCACGCCAATTATCCAGTACGAACCGAGTATCAAGAAGAAGTCGTGTTACATATAATGATGTTACAACGAGAAATATTTTTGTACACTCAATAATTAGGTAGTTAGGGCAAGTTCGCAACGAACAGCCCACTCGTTCAATTTATGGAGTTGCATTGAATATTCTCGTATCAACTCCAAATATAGTTTTAACAACAGACAAAATGTCGAAAGTGTCTGTCGACACACAAAACTGTATTCCTTTGCAAACGATTCTAGTTTCTGTCGACAGTCAACTGTCTTCTTTTGCTGAAAATCTAAACGCATAAATCACGCTTAAATCCTCAATAAATAATTTGAAAAGTGATACATACATACATACATAAATCACGCCTATATCCCCGAAGGGATAGGCAGAAGTGAACTAGCACCCACTTTTCGCCAATTATGTTAGGTGATTAGGTCCCAGGTGGCGAGCCTATTGCCATTTATCGGACACAAAAGTCGCAGTAGATTGCTATTGCTAGGTGTTATAAGAGGAACGCTGCTGCCCATTCCTCATAATTGATTTATTTATCTTTAGTCACCTTGTACGACACCCACGGGAGAGATTTGGGGCGGTGACAATTGTATTCTACTCTGCCGTCACCACACGGCACTCATGAAAAGTGATCATATACATAAATCACGCCTATTTATCCCCGAAGGGGTAGGCAGGGGTGATTTAATGCCCACGTTTCGCCAATTTTGCTAGGTCCTATACTATAGTTGATCAGCTTTGCCATCTAAATCGCCTATCTCATATCGTCTTATGATATCAATACGAAACTATATGTTTTGCATTTCGCCTGAGCCATTCAAGCCTAAATATAAATATACAAGGAGAGACGAAGAACAAAGCGACTATACTTTCCAGAAGGACGCTTTTAGCTTCTAATACCCCATCCCATACTTCTTTGATACCGTTCTAGTTCGGCCACACTTTTATAGCCTTGCTGCCAAGTCTACTACGACTGTCACACGACACAGGAACCGCCGTTTATCTGTGTGTTGTCCAATCACGTTCGCAGCGGTCGTAAACCTGCTAACACCCCCAGATGTGTGCAAGTGAATCTGAAGTGGCGTTCAGACTTTCCGGTGATACCGACGAAATTGCATTTCCAAACGTACTTGTAAATGAACTATTGCCATATATCGGGCGAGCGGGATTTGAACCAGCGACCTACAACCGTAGGGAAACACATTCAGAAATATTTTTTAATGAAGTTTCCTTCATACGTAGGTACCTAGGTATATACCTCAATTAACTTTAATTAGTACATAATGTCAAACAAATTCATTTAAATCTAGACCATGGCAAAGGCAGGCAAGAATAGCGACTAGTTTTGAATTATCATTTTTGACATTAAGTACTCATTAACGTTAATTTTACGTATCTGCTGCGTACCGCAGTAAGTAATCATTAGGAATTAAGGCTGTACCTACTTTTTTTTATGTAAGTAGGTACCTATATGGTGTTAAGTAAACTTAATTACTGACAATCGAAATAAAGATTTAATAATAATAATAAATAATAAATAAATATTTTTACACTCACACCTTATCATCTAGCCCAAAGGAAGTAGCCTAAGCACTTGTGATATGGATACTAGATGACGGACATTTTTTTAACATAATTATGTATATAAATGTTGAAAATATACATAAACATATACACAACCATGACTCAAAAAGAAACTTTTGTGGTCATCACAAAGTTTGCCCCTACCAGGATTCGAACCCGGGACCTCTTGGCCAATACCCAGCAATCTGAGCATTCGACCAAGGCGGCCGTCGCAGATTTGGAAGCATACTATTATCTAACGTTCTTATATGAAAAAAAAAATGCTCTTACCGATATCGAGGCCAAAGGTCATCTCTAAGTAATAATATACTCGATACTTCTGAATACGTTTTTTTCCTCGTAGTAGTAAAAAATATCGCATTTGTTTGTAATTTCGTTTCCGTGAAACACAACTCTCAAAATCGTAAAGATATTTGCTGTACTACGAAAT